>JASDQU010737980.1:67512-110569 GCA_032191745.1 Picea mariana
AAAAAACAAACTTTGATCGTTATATATATATACATGGTTTCTACCGGCTTACTTTACATTTGTGTACAATTTAATGTGTTTGATTTTATAAGTGATTTAAATGTCTGTCCAATACATAATTAGCTAAAGCATCTGTCAATGTATTAAGACTTCTCGGAATGTGTTGATATTCTATGTAATCAAAATGTCGTTCCAAGAGGCAAATCCGCAAGTATACCCTTAATAAAGTAGGACTTCAAATAGAATATATATTACTGAGCTATAGTACTACCAACTGCAAGTCAAGTCGAACAACCAAATGACGAATTCCTAGAGAGATAGCATCAACCAATAATTCAACCACGGCGCTATACTCTGCAATGTTGTTGGTTGCTTGTCCAAGACATATACCTCATAGAGAGATGAGTTCGTTTGTCGGGGCATAGATTTCCCAAGCAGCGGAAGCTAGGTTCCGGGTACTACGGCTAGCACCATCAGCGAAGCCAATATAAGGTAGCGAAAACTCCGACATCTGGCAAACAAACACAATGTCACGTAAGGGTAGAGACCAGATAACGTCAAAAGCAAAACTAAAGTAACACACTCACGCAGTATGATACATAAAATACAAGTACTCATGCACAAATGACTTATGCGTAGTACTTCTTTAAGTACAACCCATTTCTAGGTTCACTCAAAGGTACACCATCATAATCAACTAGTTCATATGCTCCATTTTCCAACACCTTTCTAACAATGTAAGGCCCGCGCCACATTGGTTCGAATTTCCCAGCCCCTAGGACATCTTTATCTTGTTCATAAAGAAGAACAAGATCTCCTTCAGAGAAGACACGAGGTTTGACATGCTTGTCATACTATGCCTTAACACGTTTTTTCTGGGCTTCTATTACAAGAGTAGCGTCACGGTGAGTCTCGTCTAATCGCATCAAATACAACAGGAGTTCCTCTTCGACATAAGTATTAGGTAAGATCTCTACAGCTAGCTTCAAAGATGGTATCTCACATTCTATTGGCAGAATGGCTTCCATGCCATAAACTAATTGAAAAGGCGTGAATCCTGTGGCAAACTTAACAGACGTCCGATACGCCCACAACGCTGAAAACAACATCGTGTGCCAACTGGTTTTATGGATTCCTATCATCTGTCGAATCATAGTTATAAGAACCTTATTGATAGCTTCGACCTAGCCATTGGCCTGTGAATAATAGGGTGTTGAGCTATCATGACGAAGGCCCAACTTCTCTGTAAGTTCAGACATCATATTATTTCTAAAATGACTACAGTGATTAGTAACAATATCCTGAGGAACACCAAAACGAGTGATGACATGATTGAAAAGGAATAAGGCTGCAGTCTTCCCAGTATTGTCGAATGTCGGCATCGCCTCGGCCCACTTTGTGAAATAATCAACAGCTACAATAATGTAACCATGCCCCCCGGCCGAGTGAGGGTGATATGTCATGAAATCAATGCCCCATTTCGCAAAAGGACCTGCTGAGACCACAGGATGAAGGGGAGTAGGATGCGATTGAATCTTCTGATTATAAGTCTGGCAGGCATGACACTTCTGAACAGCAGTAATGCAGTCAGTGAACAGGGAAGGCCAAAAGTAACCTGCATGTAAGATCTTCTGGGCAGTAGCATACCCAGACATATGACCGCCACATGCTCCTGAATGGCAGTCATTCAAAGCTTTCTCAGCTTCGTCAAAAGTCAAACAATGCCGAAAGACAGAGTCAATGCCTCGACGATAAAGAGTATCACCGAGGATAATATAATGACATGCTTGATAACAGACACGACGTCTTTCATTACTGGACAAAGCAGGCCGGAAAGTTTGAGTTTGGAGATATATAATGATATCTCTATACCAAATATCGTCGGTACTGATAAGGAAAAATGACTCGTCAGGTAACGAATCAACTGCTACTTTTTCCATGGCAGTGTGGGGAAAATCACAAATTAACTCAGCGAAAACTAGAGATTTCGTCGACGTGGCACGATCAAATTCCAAATCGAACTCCTGGAGAATAACAATCCACTTGGAGTACTTGCCCCCCAACAATTGACGTGTCAATATATGTTGCATGGGGTTACAGTGTGAAATCACTATAGTCTTCCTGGAGAGAATATAATGACGAAAATGTTGAACTGCTTGGACAGCAGCCAAGGCCAGTTTCTCAACATGTTGGTACTTGATTTCCGTGGAGGATAAGCTTCTACTCAAGTAATAGATAACATGTTCATCGTGGTTATCATACTCTTGAATGAGGACCATGCCGATGGTATACTCGGACGCAGCTAGATAAAGAAAGTAATCTCGACTATAATCTGGAGGGAAAAGAAGAGGAGCTTTTGTGAGGGATAACTTTAAAGCCTCAAAAGCGTTGTGAGCAATCGTATCCCAGACAAACTCTGAATCTTTCTCTAGAAGACGTGTGAAACCTCGAGTAATCTCGGCGTAATTCGGGATGAAACGGCGAAGAAAGTTTTCTTTCCCCTGCAAACTTTGTAACTGACGCAAAGAAGAAGGAGGAGGGAGATTAAGAATCGCCTCGACCTTGATAGGATCTACCCGGATCCCATGGCGCGAAACAATGAAACCAAGGAGACGGTTGGATTCTACGCAAAAGACACATTTATGAGGATTCAAGCGAATGCGATAGAATCGACAACGAACGAAAACAGCTCGGAGATGTTTAGGGTGATCAACTCGATGTAAAGAGTGAGCTGACAAATCATCCAAATAGGGTTGAACAATATGCTTAATATCGTGAAATGCATAAGACATAGCACGTTGGAACGTAGCACCTGCGTTCTTTAGACCGAAAGGGAGTTTTCTGTAAGCGAAAGTACCCCAAGGACAAATAAAATCTGTTTTATGTTGATCCTCAGGAGCGATACTGATTTGATTATAGTCGGAAAATCCATCCATGAGGGAAAATATTTCACTACCGGCACAGTCATCGACGATCTGATCGACGAAAGGGGTTGGAAAATTTTCCTTCGGACAAGCTTTGTTGATATCCCGATAATCAACACAAACGCGTATACTACCACCCTTTTTATCAATCGGTACTGGGTTGGAAACCCACTCTGTCAATGCCACGGGATAAATAAAACCGGCTTTAAGAAGTTTTTCAACTTCGAGTTTAATGGTTGCCGCTTTACATGGATGGACAGGATGGAGGCGCTGCCAGACTGGTTTAGCTCCGGGGTATGTCTTAATCTCATGAACAATGATATCAGGGTCAATACCCGGCATCTCTTCGTAACTCCATGCAAAGATGTCACGAAATTCTTTGAATAATGAAGTATAAGTGACAATTTCTTCAGGAGAACACGAAGCTCCAATATGAACGTTCTCAATGATCCCAGGTTTCACTGAAATATCTATGGGTATCATGGGTGAAATGTTACTGAGGTTCCCTTCTGCAAACATATCTCGTGTAGATTAGGAAACCATGGATATAGCAACAACGGTCGATGATGTCGAAATTCGCTGATAATTCTCAAGAGTTTGTTGTTCCAGAAACAATATGGAACGATGATGCCCATCGTCCCAAGGGGTGTCTTCCATGATGGACATGATCATCTTGTCAGTGGGAAAGATGACACGGAAAGGATCAAGAGACAACTCGTCAAAAGAATAAATAGTAAGGGATGTCGATTGAATGACTTGATAAGCAGACTCAATCGGACTTAACGGCATTACGTTGTCGAAACGAACATGATCTCCAGGATCAGGGACTATCCAAGGGTCAGCAGACATAGGAAGTTCATGAGGTACAGTAGAGATCATATTAATGGAAGCAACTGACAAGCTTGGAATATTGGGTGGTGGTGGTATGGGGAAAGTACCCATTAACAACGAGTCTTTTAAAAGACCAACACCAACATTCTCATAACCCGGAGGGGTGTTGGCTATGAACGGCACGTTGCCCGTGCGAGTATCGGCATTAAAGAAGGAAAGTTGGTCGACCGTAACCACTTTTCCCTGGTGAGGAAATCGTACGACATGAAAAAGGGTTGACATGACAGCACGCATAGAATCGACCCAGCTTCGACCAAGTAGAAGATTATAATCTAGGGGAGTATCAAAAACTTCCACTTCCACCTGGACGGTCTTACCTTTCAGAGTGATAGGCAACGAATGTAGAACACCATAAGGTTTAAAACCAGAGCCATTGAAGGCTCGCAAAGTGTTTTGTGACTCGTTTAATGGGGGAGAGCCAATGGCTTTCCAACAAGAAAAAGACATTACGCACATAGAGGCACCCTCGTCAACAATAGTCTGACAAATACTCTTGTCGGAGACCACAACTTGGATTTGAAACGCAAGCTATGGGGGTAACCTTGGAATATGATCTTCCAAGTTAAAGACTATCAGATTCTCATCTGTTGGATCAATACCACCTATAGCTTTCAACAGCGTCCTTCATTGTGCGGGACAAGACTGAAGGACTTCCAGGGCAGACATCGTTGAAGGTGCTTGGGCCAGATCTTCGACAATGCTATAGTTCTGGGCTGCCCGAGCATGAGGATTGAATACCGACTTCTTAACGACACCTTTCGGGGGTGGTCGTATAACTGTATAAAGGCTCGACCATTCGAGATGAAGAGGACGTGGGTGGATTCGGTGGAGAAGGTTGTACCAAATCAGGAGGTAAGTCGTCAACCTTCTCCTTAGAAGGAGTATAGTCTTTAGCTCTAGTGGCGAGCGCAACATTGTTTTTCTTGGAATCACCGGTGCACATCAAAACATAAGAATATGTAGAAGTAGAAGGTTGGTCGTGAATGACCAGCGAAGCCTGTTGTTGAGATGGGAAGGTTTGAGACAAGACTGCTGGTGTAGAGGGCTTGGGTGTTCCTTGAAGGAACTTGTTAACCTCGGCACGTCTCGGACAATCCTTTGTGTAGTGATCATCACCACAGATAAGGCATGGGTAGCGTGGTTTGCGCTTATCCCGGTCATCAACAGGAGGAGATTTGGTTTGCTCATTCGGATTATTGTTTTTACCCTCCTTATTCTTGCCTCTCCCTTTTCTAGACTTATTCTTACCGGCCGATGTAGATTGAACAGCGTTCACTTCAGAGGTCTTACCGGCGGGAGGAGCAGGAGACGGAGCACTTTGCACATTAGAAGAATTGGATTTTGGGGTTGTAGTTGAAACGAAATGGGAGTGTCTATGAGTGGAACCAATCACACCATCAGCTACAAGCGAGGCAGCCGAAGCAGTAGAAGTAGTAGAAGTATCAGGATGAGGTAAATCAGGTAGTAAATCATACAATGTTTCTGTTTGCGAATAAACGAGATCAAGATACTGAGCACGACTAATAGCCTGCTCTTCTGTAACAACACTGCCCATAGCAATGTCTTTGCTAATTTTGTTTACAAAAGACTTGGTAAACCATTCTGCCAGTAAGTGATCAGGAAGCTCAAGTTTAATGAGACGCCTCCTTCGTCGCCACTCATGAATATGATCGGATATATGAGTGCCCGAGATTTGTTTAAAGGAGGTTAAAATCTCGGTTCCGGTATCGTATCGAATCGGTAACTGGTAGTATGTTAGAAAGGCCATTGCAAGGGTGTTGAAATCGGAAAAGAAACCTCGTGGTAATTCAATGTACCACTTCGCAGCAGCACCTGTAAGAGTTCGTTGAAAAAGACGCAATCGAATGGAGTCGTCCATCAACGAGTTGGACGAACACCACAAATGGAAAGTCCTCTCCCACCTTCCCATCGAATTTTGGAATGTCCGATGGAAGCTTTGTAGGAATAGCAGGCCATTGGAGAGAGTGATGAATAGGATCATTAAGAATCCTAGACAAATCTGGCAGATCCAGAGTAGCAAGAAAAGGCAATTTCCGATTCACTTGTGGATACTGGTGACTTTGGGGCAGAAGCCCCGTTGGCAAACCAGTAGGACTGTATGCAGTCTGCCTCCAGAGGGAAGACCCTGGTTGATTTGGTGGTGGCTGGATAGGGTAGTAGCCCCAAGGATTTTGACTTTGAGTTTGAGGCTGAGTTGTCTGACCTGACCCCCAAATAGGATTAGTCACACCTGGATACGGTTGGCCTGTAGTAGGGACAGCTTGTTGCCCCCCAGCATTTTGAGGAAAGTTCTGCATAAGTTGATTCCAATACTGGGCCAAAGCAGAAGGTATGTTTTGTCCTAACGGTGAGGTTGGTCCCCCAATCAAAGGGACAGTTCCCCCCGGAAGTTGTATACCAACCGTAGGTTGGTTAGTAACTGTGTTAAGTTCGGGAAAAGGAAAAGGAAACGTACCACCCTGTCCACCAAAAGGATTGTGCAAGTTGGGTGCAACAGTCTGGATAATGCTACTAGTATTAGGATTGCCAGTAGGAAACTGCGGGAGTGTCGGGATGAAACCGGGAATAGGATGCCCATGAAACTGAGGGCCACCTGGAGAACCAGCTGGAGTTTGCGGAGGTGTTGGATGTGGAACATTTAACAAAGGATTCAACGCATGGTAACCAGGAGGTAAATTTGGTTTAACCTCAGGAGTTCGTTGGGTATTAATAGGGGCAAGAGTAGTGGCAGGAATCTCGGTTTGGACACTCGTAGTATTTGCGAGATGGGCCATCTCGGGAGGAAGAACAAAACGATAAGTGGTAGTCTCTGGTGTAGTCTCTGGTTCAGGAGACACAGGAGGGTTGATTTCGTAGACAGGGGATGACTCAGTACCAAACAAGACTCGTCAGAAATCACCTGACCAAAAAGGATCTTGGCCTACTACACTGTGAGAAGGCCCAGTAGTTGATTCAGAGGATGTAACAATGATTTCTTCAGAAGGATTTAATCGTTCAACAGGTCTTTCACCACGACGAATGCGATAGTCCTCTATAGTATTTGTGATTCGAAAATCAGCAAGAGGATCAGTGGATGCTACTTGTGGAGGTGGTGTAAAAACTTCTGGGACGTCACTTATGTCCATGTGAGGTAGAGTAACAAGGGGAATTTCACCCGGACGAGGAGAGTCCTCAGGGGTACCCTCAGGTGTTGTTGTATGCGAACGTTGTGAAGCTTCTGAATGTTCTGGGGAAAAACCTTGCATCCTACGTGAACGTCGTGGGGGAGAAATTGTAAACAAGTAAACAACTCCCCAACGAAAATCCTATGGTCAACTTCGAGAAAAGAACAGCACACCCTAGTAAACAAAATCTAGAAGCAATCACCAAGCAAACAATACCTTCCAATATCGAAGCCACTAGTTGGTGATGAAATTCAACGTCGCAACAATGAGACGAGAAGGGGCGGGGCTAAGATGGAAAAGTTACATTGACGACCTGCTTAACAGACTTACGCCTGGGTGCAAGCTCCCACACATAATCGTGGGTATACCCTCCAAGGAGCCCAAGTGAGTTTGATCAACGTCGATTCTAGGTACCGTGAAGACTTTCCCCTCCACAGTCACCTTGGGTAAGAACCTAGAGAGATAAGCCACTAAGGTCACCACAAACAACAATACAACCTAGGGAAACAGTCGTCANGACGACCTGCTTAACAGACTTACGCCTGGGTGCAAGCTCCCACACATAATCGTGGGTATACCCTCCAAGGAGCCCAAGTGAGTTTGATCAACGTCGATTCTAGGTGCCGTGAAGACTTTCCCCTCCACAGTCACCTTGGGTAAGAACCTAGAGAGATAAGCCACTAAGGTCACCACAAACAACAATACAACCTAGGGAAACAGTCGTCAGTCCGATCCACACGCAAAGGCAGGGTATCTAGCCCGAAATCAACTCAAAGGCTTCCACTCATAATTGTGGGTATACCTCGGAGTGACCCCCATAATACGTGCAATCTCTACACTGATGTCAACAAAGCAGGGTTAGTAACTCTGCCAACACCAATGCGACCTAATGCTTGACCCTTGTGTTAGAAGGGCTTCCCAAGACAATATGCTGCCAATGGAATTTTACACTCCCTAACTCAAGATGCTATTGTGTGTTTTTGAGATTTTGGAGAGTGTGTCTCTCTTCCTACTCCAAAGCACTAGCCTAGCTAAATGTTGGTGTAAAAGAGCCCTAGAAAAAAGTTACTAGATCAATTTTAATATTACGTAATGTTTTTACAGGCTGTTGTTTACTCAAAGGCAATGGAAATGAAACTCGTGATGTATAACTTTGACCCAAATAATGAAAGGATATGATGAAATATAATTCTTTTCATTCGATGAATCCTAGTTATGGGAGAGAGAGAACAATTTCCGAATCAATCTCAATACTACAATGCAAATGCAATGCTCAATTTCCTTTCAGATGTCAATGCAAACAATCACATATCAATGAGCAAGTTCCATATGTCTTTTTCAAAACTTCAATACTCTTAAAACTTTGATTTTCAATGTTCTCGCAAAAAGCAAAAACAAAACTTGAAAGAAAACATGCAGTTCACTTTCCAAGMAGAACTCTGAATAATGAGAAAAGAAAACCAAATTATAAAGACTCAAACAAACAACCCAAACCAATACTTTCAATGAAAGCAAAAACAAAAGCAAACGAAGGAGCTTCTCAATGTAAATGAAAAATTTGTCCTTTCGAACCAACAAGTACAAGAGAAACACCAAACACTCAACTCTCAACCAATCCCTGGTTCTCAGCCAGTCAGATACACTCAACTCCAGAAGTAAGAGAGAATGAAAATGCCAACAAGAGCTAAGAAATGAAAGTCAAGCTTCAAAGGCAAGAAAACACCTAGAAAACCTAGATCAGTTCCAGCAAGCCAATTATAGAAAAAGATATGTAAGTCACTGATTCAATAAGCCAAAGAGGTCTAAATCAACATATATGAACTATTGACAGAGTCAAAATTTAAATTCAAAAATTTCAAAAAACTGTTCGCAAGCCAGTGTGGAACACAGTGCGAGAAACTATAGTTCTCGCAGGCCACTTTGATGCAGCATGCGAACTATCCGCACTGAAATGTATATGCAGAGTGTGAACTGTCAAGGTTCTCGCAGGCTGCAAATGGACACAGTGCGAGAATCCCTTAAACTAATGAAAATTTTGAAAAATCAAGTAAAAATCAATCTGGCTTATAGACCCAGAAGGTCTCTCAGGGTATCCTGAGGACTCAGAGACAGACAAATCAAAAGAAAAATGCAAACAAAAAAAATGGCCACAGAAAGTTCAAAAAACCAAAAAGAAAAAAAGGGATATTGCCCCCAGTGGAGTTGCCAATTTTGTTATGGGATAAATCCGTAGGTGCGGACACTAACTGATCTCCCTAGATCCACCTGGTATCTAGAACAAAACAGGATAAAATACTACACTTTCCCTAGATCTAGCCTATTGAATGAACTAAGAGATAAGGGTTATGGACATACCTTATGAATGCTTTCCTTAGATCTCTGTTGTTCCAAGCTTTGCTCCAATTCTCTCGTCCCGTCCAGAACACAACAAAACGAACCAATCGAAGTAGAGGCAAATTAACTTATTCAATGACTAGTCTATACATATGATCAAGGAATTATGTAATAAAGTGACATCATCTTTATGGGAAAGGGACATATTGTTGTATTAAATTAATTGAAAGTGAAACTTACAACCTGAGCCTTGATGTCATAGGTCTCCTTTTGATGGCTTCTAGCTCTGACACACACACTTGCTCATGCATGAAGAAAATCAACTACTTGTGATGACCTTGTTGTTGTCTCTAGCTGCTGTAGCATCAGTCCTCCATACAGTCTTGCACTGATTCTCTAATCAATCTCTTGCTAACTTGTTGCTTGCTCAAGTTAACCATTTCCATGAGCAATCTCCTCAATATATAGGAAGAGATAGATTAGTTACTTGGATAGGGAATGATCCCAAGATATCTGGAATTCCAGTACTTGAATAACCACTCGAAAGCCAACTCACCCTTCTAGAAGATTCCCTTCTAGAAGATTCGAGATCTTTATCTTTTTTCTCCTTTAAGATCATGTTCGCACCCTAACCATGAGTACAGTGCGAGAAGTTCGCACCCCAGCTTAAGGTAGGCTGCGGGAATCAGGCATTCTCGCAGGTGAATATATAAGTAGCCTGCGAACATTCTTCAAAGTATGAATTCTGGAAGAAGACAACTGTAACTTTTCTCAGGAAAGTGTTCTTGGTAAAGAGCTTGATTTTCCATCATCATATCATCATCATGATATCATCACAATGACCAAATTTGTGGATAACAGCCATGACCTACGATCATGATGTCATATGTCTGTGATCTGAGTATGGGAATGCCTACCTCATAACTGGTATTATATTCTGCAAATGCTTGGTTGTTTGCAGGTTTTCGATTAGGTGCGCTCCTGGTTTCTGACACACACACGCAATTTACAAAGTATTTTGACTGTCACATATTCTGGCCTCATACTTTGGGGGACATTCTGTTACACATGATTTTGGTCACTTGGGTGATGTCTCAACATTGATGTATTCAGGCTCCCAACAAGGACTTTTTGCCTGAGAAAAGTGGCTCTTGTCTTCTTCCAAAAACATATTTTTAAGATGAGTTCGCAGGTTGTCTATGGTCTAGGGTGCAAGAATCCTTCATTCTCACAGGCCACCCACACTTAGGGTGCGAACTTCTCACAGTCTGCTCCATACACAGGGTGCGAACCTGTTTTTAAGCTTGGAAAGGAGGAGGTCTCGAGGGTTCTAGAAGGGAATCTTCTAGAAAATGAGTTGGCATTCTCATGGTTGTCATTCTACTGACTTCTCAGATTTGATGGGATCATCCTCATCCATGTAACCATCTCTCCTTCTCCTATATATTGAAAGGTTTCTCATGGAAAAGGTTAAGCAAGGTTGAATGAAGAATTGGTGAAAGAATTGTGTGAAGAACCCTGCTTGGACAGAAGCTTGAAGACTCTATTTGGTCTATCAAGAGGAATTGGATCTTCTTCATGCAAGTACATAGAAAGTGTGTGTGTTGGAACCAAGGGTCACTGAAAGGAATCTTGCGACATCAAGGCGATCAGGTTGTATCTTCTACTTTCAATTAATATGATACAGCGGCATGTCCCTTTCCCATAAAGTCACTCTTACTTTATTGTGTAACTCCTTGATCATATGCACAAGTTGACATTAAATATACTTTGCTATCTTCACTTTGGTTGGTTTGTGTTGTCTTGGACTTGACTTCATGAGAGCACCGGAGCGAAGCAGGAATAACAGAGACCTAAGGAAGCGATATCAAGGTATGTCACTTATTCCTTTTCTTTAGTAGATTCAATGACTACAACTTAGGGAAAGAGTCGTGTCATGCCTGTTTTGTTCTAGATCCAGGTGGATCTAAGGAGATCTGTTAGTGTCCACACCTACTGATCTGTCTGATAACATTCTGTTATTTAGATTTGGGTGAGGCTGGGTTGGTAATTGAGGGCGTAATTGTGATTGTAAGTTATGGGTCAGTTGGAGTGGTGCTTGTAACGTAGGTTGAGTTTGAGGGGCCATCCCCATGGGCTGGTTGTTTATCCCCATCGGGCGTTGCCAATTAGGATTCCAATTTGGGTTTTGGGTAGTCATATTGGGCCACTGTGACGGGTAGATGTTGTTATTTGATTTTTTCTAGGATGAGGTGGGATATTGTGAGTTAGGCCAAGTGGAAATTGTAGTTGGTTGATTCTACCAGGCAGGATTTGCAGCAGGCTGGTTTTGCCAAGTGGGATTTGCAGGTGGGTATTGTTGGGGCTGTCAGTTTTTATTAGTAAACGGCTGACCCTACCATGCGCTATCAAGAGCTTGCTACTGATTATATTTTCCAGAGAAGAAAGAGGAAGGGTCCCAGAGTGTATTTGGAGGTCGATTCTACCATTGACGATTGAGCCATCAGATATAATGGCTATGTTTCTTCTTCCACTTCTCTAAAGATAGATTTCAGTCTAGGGAGCGATGGACATTGTTCTGTTTTGTGATCTTTGGCGTAGATAGCGCAAACCCGAACCACATCCAAAGGGCAATCCCTTGGACCATGTTTTCTTATGCACCTGTGGCAAAATATGGCCCACGTTTGTTCTGCTTCTATTTTTTTCTGTTTGGCCTGCAATACATCCAATTATGTAGTCAAAGTGCTCAGAATATTTGTTTTGAAGTTTTCTAAGAGTTTACCAACTTCAACTCGCATAACACCCCCGCTGGTAGTATTGTTATTTCTGGTGAGGGGGATACGCATCCCTGATCTGGTCTGTGAACTTCCTCTTGAGCACCTGATGCACAATAGGAGGATGTCATCATAAGTTTCTTGATAAATGTCACCCTTCCCCATTAAATTCAATGTTTCTACCCATTCATCTTTCATACCCTTAATCAGAGTTGCCTTAAGTACTTCACCTGGTAACGTACCATAGGGTGATCTTTGTAAATTATACTGAAATCTCTCAACATACTCTTCTAATGATTCATTTTATTTTGCAGTCATTTGAAAGATTTCATCTTTTAAGTCTTTGGTTCTACAATAATACTGATATTTTTTCAATAAGGCATGTTTCATCTCATCCCATGAGTTTATAGTTTCGCCCCCTAATCCCATAAACCAGCGTAGAGATGCTCCTTTAAAAGTGGAAGGGAACAATTTTAATTTTGGGGGTTCAGAGGTGTAATCATACCCTCTACATAGGACATCAAATTCAAATAAGAATGTGTCCAGGTCTTCTGAGATTAATCCATGAAAGGTTGGCAGGTTTTGTAGGGGAATTGCCTTCATGCGGGCATTGGCGATTGGATCAACTATCGGATATTCCAATGTGGAAGTCTTGGGATGTTGTGGATTTGGTTGTGCCATTTGATCGAAAATATGCTAGAAATATTTAGGGATTTCTTGATCCGGATATTTTATTCGAATTGGTTGGTTATCTGATCCTCTAGGGGATTTGATTGCACTCCCTCTATCTGGGATTTTGGGTATGCCTTCTTCTTTCACATGAGATTCAAGATCAGGTGGTGGGTCTATCTTAGCTATCGCGGTGGTTTCTCCTTCTCCTTCCTCTAGATTACAATATTTTCCCTCTTCTAAAGGGTTGAGGGGTGGAAGATCTGTGCTCTGAAAGCTTTGCTCAGTCCCTTCAGTTTTTCTATGAATCTCAGTGTGGGTTATCTTTGGTGAAATTGTCACCTGAGGGATTCGGGTAGATCCTTTTCTAGGTCCAACCGAAGCTTGAGATTCTGCTTTTTGGATGATGTCGTCTATGAAAGTGCTTCTTCCAGGGAGCACCGAGCCATGGGCTTTGGTAATTTTTGGTGGGGGTTTTGGTTTTTCAAGATCTTTCTTCTTAGTCATACACACTTCACACACAAAAAGAAAATCAAGAAAGAAAAACACCTATGCAACCTCTTAATGCGTTAGCTACAGGTAGGCACTAGCATAAGCATCTTACTTATTGTCTGCGTAGGTTCTTACCTTCCGTCTTCAATACCTCGTCCTCCAGAGGCACAATCTATGCTACCTTTGACATTCTTCCCCGGCAACGGCACCAAAATGTTGGGGTCTAAAGATGTCTAAAAACATCCTTAGTTTAACATTAATTTATCAACCCGAGGATTCATCTTTATCTCAAGAATATCATCAAAGTCTATGCAGATAACTTGTAGAGGCTAAAATCGTGTAGTTAAAACAAATCTGAGTTTATCAACAATCAAGTTCCTCAAACATTCATTAAAGATTCTAGGATTTGAAATCTAATGTTGTGCAATGGAAAGGAACTAACTAATCTATTGAATTCATTTTAATAGCAATAATTGAATCTAAATAAAGACTTGCAGAATTGACTATTATTATGAATTAAATTACTGGAAAGGAAGAAAGCGAATTACTCTATCTATGGAAAGAAACAGCGACTGTAATCTAATCAAAAGAGACAACAATTGTACTTCTATTGAAAGGAACAATAACTATATCTTAACGGAAAGGAACAACAAATGTAAACTAAGTGAAAGGAACAACGCATATGAACTTATGAGGAACTGTCACGCATAAAATCTTAGTAATAGGAATTGGAACAACAATAATCTAATGCTCAAGGAAATATCTATCTCTTGCAAATGATATAAAATCGTCAACACACTTATGCATTCATTTAACTATTGTAAAAGAGAATCGAATCACAAAACAGAAATTGAACTGATACAATTACAGGTCGAACAGTAGCTCCTTCAGACTGGGCCCTCGGTCCTTAGAAGCACTACTATTTGAAATTCAGTATGTATAAATAGTAAAACCACTCAAAGCTTTTATTGATTTCATAGCTGGTAACGCGGAGCAATTCTAAGTTCTGAGTTCTTGGGTGCAATTCTTCTATCCCTTTCCAGGATCCATTTACCCCTTATATATTACAATAATCTAGGTAAATTAAGCTATCTTGAGGATCGAAATATCCTTAGGATTGCTTTACTATTATAAAGTTAAAATATAAGAAACTCAATCATCTTCAAAATTGCCTTGCGCCATAAAGTCCTCACCCTCCAATAGCTTGCGCATCTTCAAGATTTCCTTTGATATCTTGGGTTTGACAATATTTAACCAATCCTATAATAAAACCAAACAATTCCAATCATATTTTAGGGTCTATGTAATCTAATTTCAACAATAACGCTAAAGAGTATATTATTCATTTTCTATCATATTTGCTCCTAAATAACTGAAAAGTCAATCAAGATGATATCATGAAATGTGGGGAAAAGGAAGATATTTATACATTTTTCATAACCTAACACTGGGCCCAACTTTGACTAGCCCCGAATGAAGGCTATTTAGAAAACCTGGAATTATGGGTTTAAAAATATAAAATAATTTTTTGATACCCATTTGAGAGATGCAAGTGGATTCTCGAGCGCTCGTAACGTCTAGGCATTCTTTGGCCCATTTCGATCAAATTCGTATCGTTTTAGGGTTGAATCTGGTTAACCCCGAATGAAGGTGATTTTTGAAAAGCAAAATTCTTCATTTGGAAATATGAAATCATATTTGGATACCCATTTGAGAGTTGTACACGTGGTATTGATTGTGATCAAAGACGTGTAGTTCTTGGGCCCCTTTTTCTCAATTTTGGGTCATTCTAGGACCAAGTTTGACCCGCCCTGAATGAAGGCTATTTGGAAGAAGTGGAATTATGTGTTTAAAAATACAAAATAATTTTTTGATACCCATTTGAGAGATGCAAGTGGGTTCCCGAGCACTCGTAACGTTGAGGCATTCTTTTGCCCATTTCGATCAAATTCGTATCGTTTTAGGGTCTATTCAAGTTAACCCCGAATGAAAGTGATTTTTTGAAAGCAAATCTCTTCATTTCCAAATATGAAATCATATTTGGATACCCATTTGAGAGTTGTACACGTGGTCCTAATTGCGAGCGAAGATCTGTAGTTCTTCGGCCCCTTTTTCTCAAGTTCGGGTCATTGTATGCCCAAGTTTGACCAGCCCCAAATGAAGGCTATTTAGAAGAAGTGGAATTATGGGTTTAAAAATCTAAAATAATTTTTTGATGCCCATTTGAGAGATGCAAGTGGGTTCCCGAGCGCTCGTAACGTTGAGGCATTCTTTGGCCCATTTTGATCCAATTCGTATCGTTTTAGGGTGGATTATGGTTAACCCTGAATGAATGTCATTTTTGAGAAGCAAAATTCTTCATTTTCATATATGAAATCATATTTGGATACCCATTTGAGAGTTGTACTCATGGTCTTGATTGTGAGCGAAGACGTGTAGTTCTTGGGCCCCTTTTTATCAACTTCGGGTCATTCTAGGCCCAAGTTTCACTAGCCCTGAATGAAGGCTATTTAGAAAAAGGGGAATTATGGGTTTAAAAATATAAAATAATTTTTTGATACCCATTTGAGAGATGCAAGTGGGTTCCCGAGTGCTCGTAACGGTGAGGCATTATTTGGCCCATTTCGATCAAATCCGTCTCGTTTTAGGGTTGATTCTGGTTAACCCCGAATGAAGGTGATTTTTGAAAAGACAAATTCTTCATTTCCAAATATGAAATCATATTTGGATACCCATTTGAGAGTTTTACATGTGGTCTCGATTGCAGGAGAAGACGTGTAGTTCTTGGGGAACTTTTTCTCAACTTCGGGTCATTCTAGGCCAAAGTTTAACCAGCCCCGATTGAAGGCTATTTGGAAGAAGTGGAATTATGGGTTTAAAAATACAAAATTATTTTTTGATACCCATTTGAGAGATGCAAGTGGGTTGCCGAGCACTCGTAACGTTGAGGCATTATTTTTCCCATTTTAATCAAATTCGTATCGTTTTAGGGTCGATTATGATTCATCCCANTTCTAGGCCAAAGTTTAACCAGCCCCGATTGAAGGCTATTTGGAAGAAGTGGAATTATGGGTTTAAAAATACAAAATTATTTTTTGATACCCATTTGAGAGATGCAAGTGGGTTGCCGAGCACTCGTAACGTTGAGGCATTATTTTTCCCATTTTGATCAAATTCGTATCGTTTTAGGGTCGATTATGATTCATCCCAAATGAAGGTAATTTTTGAAAAGCAAAATTCTTCATTTGAAAATATGAAATCATATTTGGATACCCATTTGAGAGTTGTACACATGGTCCTAATTGCGAGAGAAGATGTGTAGTTCTTTGGCCCCTTCTTCTCAACTTCGGGTCATTCTAGGCCCAAGTTTGACCAGCCTCGAATGAAGGCTATTTAGAAAAAGTGGAATTATGGATTTAAAAATACAAAATAATTTTTTGATACCCATTTGAGAGATGCAAGTGGGTTCACGAGCGCTTGTAACGTTCAGGCATTCTTTGGCCCATTTCGATCAGATTCGTATTGTTTTAGGGTTGATTCTGGTTAACCCCGAATGAAGGTGATTTTTGAAAAGAAAAATTCTTCATTTGCAAATATGAAATAATATTTGGATATCCATTTGAGAGGTGTACATGTGGTCTTGACTGCGAGCGAAGACGTGTAGTTCTCGGGCCCCTTTTTCTAAACTTCGGGTCATTCTAGGCCCAAGTTTGACCGTCCCCGAATGAAGGCTATTTAGAAAAAGTGGAATTATGGGTTTAAAAATATAAAATAATTTTATGATACCCAATTGAGAGATGCAAGTGGGTTTTCGAGCGCTCGTAACGTTGAGGCATTCTTTGGCCCATTTCCATCAAATTCGTATTGTTTTAGGGCTGATTCTAGTTAACCTCAAATGAAGGTGATTTTTGAAAAGCAAAATTCTTCATTTGCAAATATGAAATCATATTTGGATACCCATTTGAGAGTTGTACACGTGGTCTTGATTGCGAGCGAAGACGTGTAGTTCTTGGGCCCCTTTTACTCAACTTCGAGTCATTTTAGGCCCAAGTTTGACCAGCCCCGAATGAAGCCTATTTAGAAAAAGTGGAATTATGGGTTTAAAAATATAAAATAGTGTTTTGATACCCATTTGAGAGATGCAAGTGTGTTCCCAAGCGCTCGTAATGTTGACGCGTTATTTTGCCCATTTTGATCAAATTCTTATCGTTTTAGGGTTGATTCTAGTTAACCCCGAATGAAGGTGATTTTTGAAAAGAAAAATTCTTCATTTGCAATTATGAAATCATATTTGGATACCCATTTGAGAGTTGTACATGTGGTCTTGATTGCGTGCAAAGTCGTGTAGTTCTTGGGCCCCTTTTTCTCAACTTCGGGTCATTCTAGGCCTAAGTATGACCAGCCCCAAATGAAGGCTATTTAGAAAAAGTGGAATTATGGGTTTAAAAATATAAAATAATTTTTTAATACCCATTTGAGATATGCAAGTGGGTTCATGAGCGCTCATAATGTTGAGGCATTCTTTGGCCCATTTCGATCAAATTCGTATCATTTTAGGGTTGATTCTGGTTAACCCCAAATGAAGGTGATTTTTGAAAAGACAAATTCTTCATTTGCAAAGATGAAAACATATTTGGATACCCATTTGAGAGTTGTATAGGTGATCCCAATTTTGGGAGAAGATGGGTAGTTCTTGGGCCCCTTTTTCTCAACTTCGGGTCATTCTAGGCCCAAGTTTGACGAGCCTCGAACGAAGTGGAATTATGGGTTTAAAAATACAAAATTATTTTTTGATACCCATTTGAAAGATATAGGTGGGTTCCCGAGCTCTTGCAACGTTGAGGCATTCTTTGGCCCATTTCGATCAAATTCGTATCGTTTTAGGGATGATTCTAGTTAACCCCGAATGAAGGTTGTTTTTGAAAACCAAATCTCTTCATTTGCAAATTTGAAATCGTATTTGGATACCCATTTGAGAGTTGTACACATGGTCCTAATTCTGAGCAAAAACATGTAGTTTTTGGGCTCCTTTTTCCCAACTTTGAGTAATTTTAGTCCCAAGTTTGACCAACCCCGAATGAAGGCTATTTGGAAGAAGTGGAATTATGGGTTTAAAAATATAAAACAATTTTTTTATACCCATTTGAGAGATGCAGGTGGATTCTCGAGCGCTTCTAACGTTGAGGCATTCTTTGGCCCATTTCGATCAAATTCGTATCATTTTAAGTTTGATTCTGGCTAACCTCGAATGAATGTGATTTTTCAAAAGCAAAATTCTTCTTTTGAAAATATGAAATCATATTTGGATACCCATTTGATAGTTGTACACGTGGTATTGATTGCGAGAAAAGATGTGTAGTTCTTGGGCCCTTTTTTCACAACTTCAAGTCATTCTAGGCCCAAGTTTGACCAGCCCCGAATGAAGGGTATTTAAAAAAAGTGGAATTATGGGTTTAAAAATATAAAATAATTTTTTGATACCCATTTGAGACATGCAAGTGGGTTCCTGAGCGCTCGTAACGTTGAAGCATTATTTGGCCTATTTCGATCAAATTTGTCTTGTTTTAGGGTTGATTCTGGTTAACCCCGAATGAAGGTGATTTTTGAAAAGGAAAATTCTTCATTTCCAAAGATGAAATCATATTTGGATACCCATTTGAGAGTTATACATGTGGTCCTGATTGCGGGAGAATACGTGTAGTTCTTGGGCCCCTTTTTCTCAACTTCAGGTCATTCTAGGCCAAAGCTTAACTAGCCCCGAATGAAGGCTATTTGGAAGAAGTGGAATTATGGGTTTAAAAATACAAAATAATTTTTTGATGCCCATTTGAGAGATACAAGTGGGTTCCGGAGCGCTCGTAACGTTGAGGCATTTTTTTTCCCATTTCGATCAAATTCGTATCGTTTTAGGGTCGATTATGTTTAATCTCGAATGAAGGTGATTTTTGAAAAGCCAATTTCGTCATTTGCAAATATGAAATCATATTTGGATACCCATTTGAGAGTTGTACATGTGGTTGTAATTGTGGGAGAATATGTGTAGTTCTCGGGCCCCTTTTTCTCAACTTCGGGTCATTCTAGGCCCAAGTTTGACCAACCCCGAATGAAGGCTATTTAGAAAATTGGAATTATGGGTTTAAAAATATAAAATATTTTGTTGATACCCATTTGAGAGATGCAAGTGGGTTCACGAGTGCTCGTAACGTTGGGGCATTCTTTGGCCCATTTCAATCAGATTCGTATCATTTTAGGGTTGATTTTGGTTAACCCTGAATGAAGGTGATTTTTGAAAAGAAAAATTCTTCATTTGCAAATATGAAATCATATTTGGATATCCATTTGAGAGGTGCACACGTGGTCTTGACTGTGAGCGAAGACGTGTAGTTCTTGGGCCCCTTTTTTTCAACTTCGGGTCATTCTAGCCCCAAGTTTGACCATCCTCGAATGAAGGTTATTTAGAAAAAGTGGAATTATGGGTTTAAAAATATAAAATAATTTTATGCTACCCAATTGAGAGATGCAAGTGGGTTCCCGAGCGCTCGTAACATTGAGGCATTATTTTGCCCTTTTCGATCAAATTCGTATCGTTTTAGGGTTGAATCTAGTTAACCTCCAATGAAAGTGATTTTTGAAAAGAAAAATTCTTCATTTGCAAACATGAAATCATATTTGAATACCCATTTTAGAGTTGTACACGTGGTCTTGATTGCGACCGAAGACGTGTAGTTCTTGGGCCCCTTTTTCTTAACTTCGGGTCATTCTAGGACCAAGTTTGATCCACCCCGAATGAAGGCTATTTGGAAGAAGTGGAATTATGGGTTTAAAATACAAAATTATTTTTTGATACCAATTTGAGATATGCAAGTGGGTTCTCGAGGGCTCGTAACGTTGAGGCATTCTTTTTCCCATTTCGATAAAATTTGTATTGTTTTAGGGTCGATTCTAGTTAAACCAGAATGAAGGTGATTTTTTAAAAGCAAATCCCTTCATTTGCAAATATGAAATGATATTTGGATACCCATTTGAGAGTTGTACACATGGTCCTAATTGCGAATGAAGACATGTAGTTCTTGGGCCCCTTTTTGTCAACTTCGGGTCATTGTATACCCAAGTTTGACAACCCCAAATGAAGGCTATTTAGAAGAAGTGGAATTATGGGTTTAAAAATATAAAATAATTTTTTTATGCCCATTTGAGAGATGCAAGTGGGTTCCTGAGCGCTCGTAACGTTGAGGCATTCTTTGGCCCATTTCGATCAAATTTGTATCGTTTTAGAGTTGATTATGGTTAACCCCAAATGAAGGTGATTTTTGAAAAGAAGAATTCTTCATTTGCAAATATGAAATCATATTTGGATACGCATTTTAGAGTTGTACACATGGTCTTGATTGTGAGTGAAGACATGTAGTTCTTGGGCCCCTTTTTCTCAACTTCGGGTCATTCTAGGCCCAAGTTTGACCAACCCCAAATGAAGGCTATTTAGAAAAATTGGAATTATGGGTTTAAAAATACAAAATAATTTTTCGATATCCATTTGAGAGATGCAAGTGGGTTCCCAACTGCCAATAACGTTGAGGCATCATTTTTCCCATTTTGATCAAATTCATATCGTTTTAGAGTCGATTTTGGTTAACCCCGAATGAAGGTGATTTTTGAAAAGCAAAATTCTTCATTTGAAAATATGAAATCATGTTTGGATACCCATTTGAGAATTGTACACATGCTCCTAATTGTGGGAGAAGATGTGTAGTTCTTGGGCCCCTTTTTTCTCAACTTCGGGTCATTCTAGGGCCAAGTTTGACTAGCCCCGAATGAAGGCTATTTAGAAAAAGTGAAATTATGGGTTTAAAAATATAAAATATTTTTTTGATACTCATTTGAGAGATGCAAGTGGATTCCCAAGCGCTTGTAACATTGAGGCATTATTTGGCGCATTTTGATCAAATTCTTTCGAGGCTTCCTTGTGTGTCATTGCGAAGTCCAGAAGTCCAATGAATATACTTTATAAATGAGATCATTAGTGAAATTGTTTTTATAATTCATTTTCATCTATTTGTTTTTCAAAAACCCAATTAATTAGTGGAGACATGCATTCACATTGGCATGGAATTGAGTATTGATTGATAATGAAGAAGTAAATGAAAGAGTATCCAACACTTGAAATTAACTATTCATTGATAATGAAGAAGAAAATGAAAGAGTAGCCAACACTTGTTGTTGTTGTGGATCGTTCCAAACCAGCTCACATTGTTAGAGGCATAAAAGCACTCAAACTTAAAGATCACATTGTCAAATACAACCAACTAATGGGAATGGATATGCCATTTGATATGTAATAGCAATTTCTTTGCTTTGTAGAAATAATTTCTAAGTAGTTGTGCAAGTTTAATAACTATGGTTCTCTGTTTTTATTGTTGAAATATTGGATAGAAAATACTCACAATCAACAAATTCACTTTAGATATATAACACCTACCTAGAGCCATCTTAAATTTGTATCTATGAAGCACTCAAGGATCAAATTTCTTGAAGCTTAATTTTTTTATTATTTAATTGCATATCATGTATTAATTATTTTCTATTAAATGATAAAAAAAATTACACCTCAAGAAGTTTGATCCCTCTCTATTCTTAATCAATTTAAGATGGATTTGGGCTAGTTTAATTTCCTTTTAAATGTTATCACCCTTTATGTTATATTGGACTCTAGAGCACTTCACTACTCTTTATGCAACTAAAGATATATAACCTTTGAATTTGATTACCAATTTAAGTAAAAATTAAAAATATTTATTATCTTTTTTAATGAATGGATCAAATAATCTACATATTATTTCAAACTGTCCAATAGAGTAGATATCATTAACACAAATGCTCCATTTTCCCAAACTTGCAAAATGTATTTGATATACACATTCATATACAAGTTGTTCCACAACCAAAGAGTTTTGGCAACTGGGGGATAAGAAACATATATTGTTTTTCTCGAGCATTAGCTGCCAAATCACAGTGGCGAGGTTTGATGCCTCCTGGGATTTGGCAGCGGGTCTTGAAAGATAAGTATTATCCTCATTTATCTGTGTTTTCATGGCTTCATACATCTGATCCATTGTCACGATCTAGATCTCAGACTTGGAAGAACTTGTTAAATGCTCTCCCTTTACTTGTTCATTGGCTGGCTTGGAAACCGAGGGCGGGGGTTGCCATTATGATTGGAAAGGATGAGATTATGGAGATGGGGAAAGGCTCCTTTCTATCGTCGTCTTTGATTTCTCATTTGAATGAGCATCATGTGTATTATCTCTTCCAAGCGAGAAGATCTCTGGCTATGGGTTTGTCTTGCACCACTTGGTTAAATAGTATAGAACTGGGACTGGTGAGCAACCTCGCTACCAAATGGGAGAGGTATAGACTTATTTTGATTGATGCGGGAATTGCTCTTATAGACGCAGCTGATGAATTAAGGTGGACAGGAGGGGATGGTACAAGATTTTTAAATACAAAGAATGTATACAATGCTTTGGTTGTCGAGCTGTGGTGTGAGAATAATGGAGGAGTGAAGAGGAAGTTATGGACCTGGGAATTCCCACAGAAGTTAAAACTCTTTTCTTGGCTTCTCATTGAAGATAAGCTTCTCACCTGGAACAATATTTTCAAGCGAGGCTAGCAAGGTCCCGGAATGTGTCTTCTATGTAGAGGTAATGAGGAATCGGTTCTTCACCTATTTGTTCACTGTCCATTTACTGTTTCTCTTTGGAGTAAAATTACCATTCATTTCAAGTTGCTCTTTGGGTGGTCGGGTTCCACTGTATTGGAATGTTTCAAATACTAGCTGAGAAGGAACTATGCTTACTCATCTCTGCCAGCGTTTATATGTTGGTATATCTGGAACGAAAGGAATTTGGCCATATTTGAATCAAAACTTCCTTCCATAGAGAAGATCGTCATCCTCTCTATTGATGTTGTAGCGAGCCACAGTGCCTTAAAATTGTCAAAAACTTTTAGACACAGTAGCCATATCTTACCCAAGAATAGAACCATCGGTTGGTTTGATGGGGCATCTCAGAGGAATGGGGAACAAAGTGGTGCCATGGGTATTATTCAACTAGATGAGTTCAGTGTTTATAGATGGACCCTTAATTGTGGTAGGGGCACTAATACAATAGCATAACTCTTGGGCACTTGGGTTGTCCTCACTTTTTCAAACAGACTGTCTATTACAGATATCCACATCCTTGGGGATTCAAAAATTATTATTGATTGGCTAAATAATAATGGTTCTTTGTAGGTTATTTATATTGAATGTTGGAAAGATCGGGTAAAAAAACTCATAAAGCTATTTCCTGTCAGCCCATGTCTACCAAGAAGAAAATCTAGAGGTCGATTCATTATCCAAAAGGCACTTTCTGATCAACCTGGAGCTTTAGCGTACAATCAGTGGATTGATGGTCATGAGGGACCAAGATACTATATTAAGTTGTATTAGAATATCTATTGTTCCTTGCAGTTTCTATGTGGTTATGTGGAGGTAGTTTGGGATTCTTTTTATAGTGCCAACCAGTTTTCTTGAGGGAAGTCTTATATTTTGGATAGTGCTGGTGAAGTTCTCCTTTTGACTCCTTTTTTGGACAGTCTTCTTGAAGTCTCTGTGGTTATTTTGAATTATTATTCTGAGTTGTAGCTATGGTCCTTTTGATGGAGCAATGTCAAGGCATGGCCTTTGAATGTAATGGAATTACTCGACTTTGTAAATTGATTATATATCTAATATAATGCACAATTTTCAGTTCGAAAAAAAGTTGTTCCACAGCCACAATCATCAAAGTGCATACAATCCAAGAATAATAATTACTTATTTAACGACTCTCCACTCAAAAAAATGGAAATAATAAAAATGGTTAATTTCAATTTAAAAAAATATGGTTTTTAATTTTTTTTTATGTAAAAATTATAATGTTTCAATTAGTTTTTCAATTATGATTTTTTACATACCAATTTTTTCATTAAAAATTATATAAAAATACGATTTTTTACATACTAATTTTTCCACTAAAAATTATACAAAATTTATGAATTTTTACATACTAATTTTTCAATTAGTTTTCATTTAAAATTTATAATATCCATGTATAAATTAGTTTTCATTTAAAATTTATAATGTCCATGTATAAATTAAACCTAGTTTACAAGTAACATCAATTTAATCTATCTTACTTCCTTATAGTTTCTTGATTTACTAAGGTGACTTATCTAATCACATCTTGGATAATGAAACACCTTCATAATCCTGGAATTCATTGTTTATTGTACACCAATTTGTTATGCCTTTAATCTTGGCACATAAGAAATCTTGCTTTACTAAGTGTTGCACTCTTATCGAATCACATATTGGATAATGAAACACCTTCCATAACCTGGAATTCATTGTTTGCTATACAACAACTTGGTATGCCTTTAATCTTGGCACATAAGAAGCATCCCACACTTTTAATTTTTTTATGTAAAAATTATAATGTTTCAATTAGTTTTTCAAATATGATTTTTTACATACTAATTTTTTCATTAAAAATTTAATAAAAATATGATTTTTTACATACTATTTTTTCCACTAAAAATTATACAAAAAAATTATGATTTTTTACATACTATTTTTTCAATTAGTTTTCATTTAAAATTTATAATATCCATGTATAAATTAGTTTTCATTTAAAATTTATAATATCCATGTATAAATTAGTTTTCATTTAAAATTTATAATATCCATGTATAAATTAAACCTAGTTTACAAGCGACATCAATTTAATCTATCTTACTTCCTTATAGTTTCTTGTTTTACTAAGGTTACTTATCTAATCACACCTTGGATAATGAAACACCTTCTTAATCTTGGAATTCATTGTTTAATGTACAACAATTTGTTATGCCTTTAATCTTGGCACATAAGATATCTTGCTTTACTAAGTGTTGCACTCTTATCTTATCACAGATTGGATAATGAAACACCTTCCATAACCTGGAATTCATTTTTTATTGTACAACAACTTGGTATGCCTTTAATCTTGGAATATAAAAAGCATCCCACAATCTCGTTCACTCTACTTCGTTAAGATGGGTGGAGTTGGACATGTAAAATAATAAACATGAATAACCACCAACATTTTGAGTATGTGGGTATCCAACACATCAAGAAGCCATTGAACTACCAATGTGATCAAGATTTTATGAGAAGAACGAAATGATTACATATTATTAACAAGTGTTTAACACAAAATAACAGAGATACAGTAAAAATGGTTTTCTATTCAATAAGGAAATAAGTTGAAACTATAAAATGCAACGGAAACAAGCTTGTTGGAATGGTGGTCGCTTATCTCTGAGAAGAGATGTGACGGTTGCGCTCATTCGCAAGAAGATCATTATAATGAGGCTCTGAAGGCCTTTTTACAATAAACAGAAATAAGAAAATCCCTAGACATCCAAAAACCTAACCCTAGGAGATGAAGCGCCAAAATTCATGTGGGCCCCGTTTGGGTAAGTTAGTACATCAACTTCCCGAGGTCATAACTTTTGCATACGATCTTCGTTTTAGGCGTATGATAGCCCATTGGAAAGGTATCATCGAGGCAATTAATTTCGGGGGCAACATTGAACAAATTCAATTATTGCTCCCCATTTTCCCAAAAAACATCGTTTAGGGTCTCAAAACGGCTCTGGAAGTGAAAAACTGCTAAAAATAGTAAATTACCAAAATTGCCAGAAAATTGTTTTGAGCCAGTTGGAAAAGGTGGGTGGCCACCGATATCCACCTGGATCAATCCTCCCTCCTTAGGAAGCAATGGTCTCCATTGCATTGAGTTCCCCCATCAGGTGAGGAAATTTTTGTTGAATTTGGCCCCGGGTGAGCCACTTGCCTTGGTGCAGGAGCTGCCCTGCTTTGACGACTCAATAAAGATGGATCCTTTGTTGTTGAGTGCCCTTAATCTGTGTGTCCACAATCTGATCACTGGATGCTTGTTGTATGCAGTCGGGGATGAGCTCTATTGGTGTCAGTTGTTCTGCTACTTCTGAGGTGTCCAATAATGGTGGGAAATAAGGGAGAAGGAGATCCACATTGAACATTGGGTGCAGGCCAAGGAAAGGAGGAATGTTGAGCTCAAAAGAATTATCCCCCACAGCCTTGGTGATGGTGTACGACCCATAACGGAGTGGGCAAAGCTTCCGATGGGGTCCTGTAAGGCGTTCTTTCTGCAAGTGCAACCAAAATTTATCGCCCACCTGAAACTTATGTGGCACCTGATGTTGATCATGGTGTTGCTTGTACTTGTCATTGGACTTCTGCAGAATATCCTTAACCTATTGGCAGATGTGATGGATCCACTCAATGAACCAGGTGGATTTTTTAGCTTCATTTGGAGCAGGATATGAGTCGGTCGAGGTGACTGCAAGGGGAAGTGCAACATCTATGGGACCCAATGGTTGGAATCCCAACCCCACCTGAAAGGGGTTGTGGCTGGTTGAGCTATGCATGGATTGGTTGTAGCTATGATGGACATAGGGAAGGCTCTCATTCCATGTGCGAGGGTGCTTGGAATTATACATGCGAAGGATATGCACAATCATTCGATTTACGACCTCGGTTTGGCCATTTGTCTGGGGGTGGAAGGTCGTGGATTTGGTGAGATTGGTGTCCAGCAGTGACCAGAGGCTCGACTAGAATGTGTTGAGAAATCGACTGTCTCAATATGAGACAATGGTTTGTGGGATTCTAAAATGTACCCAGACTCGTTCAAAGAAGAGCTTGGCAGTGGCCTCTATTGTGATGCTCTTCTTACAGGCAACCAGAATCACCATCTTAGAAAAGCGATCAACAACCACAAAAACACAGTCATTTTCCCGCTTAGTGGATGGGAGGCCCAACATGTAGTCCATTGAGATGGATTCCCAAGGCCTGTCAGGAGTAGGAAGAGGGGTGTACAGGCCCTGTTTCTTACTGGTCGGTTTGGCAATAGTGCAGGCAGTGCAGGACCTGATATACTTGTTGACCTCCTGTCGAAGCTTCGGCCAGTAGAAATGCTTATGTAGCATCGCCACTATCTTTTCGATGCCGAAGTGTCCTGCCACCCAACTGTAGTGGGCTTCCCATATCATCTTCACTCGCTCGCTTGATGGAACAAAAATATGACCTAGATGACACAACAACCCATCCTGAAGATGGAAATTATCGACAACTGTGTTTGCACCCAACATTTGGTAGGTGGTGGCAAATTTTGGGTCTATCTCATAGAGTTGGGGCCATCCAGAGGTCTCACGGTCGCAAGAGTTTAGCACCATGGTGAGTTCCGCGACTGGCGGTCTGCTGAGGCAATCATCGACACGATTGGTGCTTCTTGTTTTATACTTGATGTTGAGGTGGAATTGCTGCAAGTATGTGGACCACTTTTGATGGTGGTCATTCTGCAATTTTCCTTGTGTCTGCATGAACTGCAGTGGCTTATGATCAGTGTGGATGATTGTCTCCTTCCCAAGAATGTAATGTCTCCACTGGCAGCAGGCTTGCACAATGGAGTACATTTATTTGTCGTAAATAGGGTACTTACGAACAACATCTGATAGTGTCTCACTATGATATCCCACAGGGTGGTCGTGCTAAGTGAGAACGATGCCCACAACATAGTCTGAAGCATCTGTCTCGATCTCAAAGGGTTGTTGTAGGTCTGGTAGTGAAAGTATTGGGGATGAGCACAAGAAATGATTCAAATCATCGAATGCTTGTTGTTGGGACTAGCCCCATGCAAATTTCGCCTTACCACCACCCCTGGTTATTTGGCTGAGGGCCCATGCAATATGGGAGAATCCCAACACGAACCTACGGTAGAAATTGGCAAGGCCCAAGAAGCTCTGAAGCTGAGTGAGTGTGGTTGGGGCTAGCCAGTCACGGATGACTTGGATCTTGGTTGGATCCACATGTATGCCATGTTGATCAATGATGTAGCCCAGGCAATGGACCCTATCCATGCCAAAGGAGCATTTTTCCAAGTTGGCGTATAGCTTGTGCTGCCGCAGGGTGTGTAGAACCTGTTGAATATGCTGCAAGTGTTCGGCCCAAGTCTTATTGTAAATGATAATGTCATCCAGATACACCACTACAAAAGTATTGGTGAATGATCGCGGGATATCATCCATCATCCTCATGAAAGTGGTTGGAGCATTTGTCAAACCAAAGGGCATGACCAACCATTCAAAAACGCCTTCCTTTGACTTGAAGGCGGTCTTCCATACATCTGTGTGTTCTATCGGGACCTGGTGGTAGCCATACTTCAAATCAGTGTTACTGAAGTATTTGGCCCCCGTGAGTTGATCAAGGAGGTCGTCGATTCGGGGAATCGGGTACCAGTTTCTGACTGTGATTTTATTTAGAGCTTGATAATCAATACAGAGTCGTCAGGTTCCATCTTTCTTTTGTACCAGCATGATTGGGCTCCCGCAAGGTGATGAGTTGGGACAGATGTACCCCTTCTGGAGTAGTTCTTGGATCTGTCGCTTGATCTTCTGATTCTCTAATAGAGAGCAGCAATAGACTGGCCCATTGGGCAGTGGTGTACCGTGGGTCAGATTGATGGGGTGCTTGACCTGGTAGTGCAGAGGTACCCCGGTAGCTGAGGAGAAGATATCTGAGTATTCTTCCATGACCTTATCTACTTGTTTTTGTTGTGTGGAGAGGTTGGCCACAGAGACCCTGGATGTGGTTGTGATCTTTCGCGTATTCTGAGAGTGAATCACAAAGAAGACAAACTTCCCCGTCTGATAGGTGACCTTCCTGCATTGCTTAGCAGAGATCAAGGAAATAGAATTAGGTGGGACTACCTCGGGTATCCTGTACAATTTCATGTTCAAAGTAATAATAACACTACGAGGCCTAGACTCATATACAGCATGACATTTCCATAAATAATTTTGGCCCAAAAGAACATCACAAACTTCAAGAGGAGAAACATCACGCAATACCTCATTTTTGAAGGGCTTGATGTCGTACGATAGTCGTCATTGTTGGATGATGCAGATATCGCTTCCTTGGCGGAGCCATCCAATGGTGTAGAGTTGTGGGTGCAGTGTTGTCAGGAGGGCCAGCCGCTTGACGACCTCTGCTAAGATGAGTTTCTTTTGGCTACTGCTATCAATGATGAAGTACAACGGGGTTTCTTTTACTGACATCTGTGAATGGAAGAGGTGCTCTCCTACTTCTGGCTCATCTGGTTCACCAAGTTGGAGCTTGGTGGTAGCAACAGTGGCACTGGGTTCCACGTTAATGATCCGTCTTCCCCTTTTTGTTTCTGGCTCAGAGTCAAAACCCACATTTGATTCATAGGCTTTCACTTCGGACACCAACGACTGCTTTGAGTGACAGTCAACAGTGTTATGTCAAGGGCTCTTATGGAAGTCGCACCACTTCTCAGTATCTTTCTTTGTCTTTTCGGTGTCATTCTTTACTTGTGGCTTGGACTGGGTTTCTTGATACTGCCCATCTTTCCTT
Source organism: Picea mariana (assembly GCA_032191745.1). NCBI lineage: Eukaryota > Viridiplantae > Streptophyta > Pinopsida > Pinales > Pinaceae > Picea > Picea mariana. Next base: position 97,313 of record JASDQU010737980.1, read on the forward strand.
TTTCCTTTGTTCTATGGGTTGGGGATGCCCTTTCTTGGATTTTGTTTTGAGGGGTTCCCAGGCCCAAATTGTCGCGTCTTTTGTTTGAACTTCTGCTCGATTTTGATGACATATCGGTAGGTCACACCCAAGGATGAGATGTCCAGAAATTCCATTTTGGTATGGATGTATCTATGCAGAGAATCGTGATACTTGAGCACCAGATGTCACTCTGAATCTTTGATACCCAACTTGGTGCGCAAGGTATGGAAGATATTTGTGAAATCTGGCACTACTTGGTCTCTTTCTTACCGCAGTGTGGTCCATTTGGTATACAAGTCATCATAACTTCTGAAAGGGTAGTATTGTTCCCTAATAACATCCCTGAAGGATGCCCAGGTGTTTGTGATTGTAAATAATGAGGTTTCCTATGTTTCCTTTTGCTCACAGAAATTTTCCCACCAATCTTTGACATGGGGAACGACTTTGAGGAGCACAAAAGTAATATTTTCTCTATTCGAAAAGTTATGGACAGAAAAATACCCTTCTAGTAGATTCAACCACTTGTCTACAACATATGCATCTATCTGACTTTAAAATATAGGAATGTCAAAGTTTATTTGTACCTTGAAGGGGGTGGCGCTTTTGCTCGAAGAAGATGTGTCGCCTATTGGTAGTCGTCGAAGGATTTGCACGAAACTATCCATCATCTCGTTCTTCTGTTGCGTGAGGGCTTCCTCAATACACGGTTTGAAAGGATCTTGTGTCCTGTCATATTTATTTTCTCCTACCATGAGAGGTTGCTTGGGTGTGCAAGAGATTTTGTCCTCAAGAGAAACAAGCTCGAGACCCAACTCTTTGTACTCCGACCTCGTTGCGGACATGCATTCAGACGACAAGGAGCAGACGGCCCTGATACCACTAATCTAGATTTTATGATCAGAACGAAATGACTACAGATTATTTATAGGTTTTTAACACAAAATAACAGAGATATAATAAAATTGGTTTTCTTTTCAATAAGGAAATAAGTTGAAACTGTAAAATGCAGTGGAAACAAGCTTGTTGGAATGGTGGTGGCTTATCTTTGAGAATAGATATGACGGTTGCGCTCATTCGCAAGAAGATCATTGCAATGAGGCTTTAAAGCCCTTTTTACAATAAACAGAAATGCCAAAAACCCTAGACATCCAAAAACCTAACCCTATGAGATGAAGCACCAAAAGTCATGTGGGCCCCATTTGGGTAAGTTAGTACATCAACTTCCCGGGGTCGTAACTTTTGCATACGATCTCCGTTTTAGGCGTATGATAGCTTGTTGGAAAGGTATCGTCAAGGAGATTCGTTTTGGGGGAAATATTAAAGGAAAAATTTATTACTCCCCATTTTCGCAAAAAACATCGTTTAGGGCCTCAAAACAGCTCCGGAAGTGAAAAACTACTAAAACTAGTAAATTACCAAAATTGCCAGAAAATTGTTTTGAGACACTTGGAATAGGTGGGTGGCCACCGATATCCACCTGGATCACAATGAAAAAAGATTTAGAGTGCCACAAAAAAAATAAACCAAATTTTAAATTTTGGCTAAGCTAAATCTTGAACTAACCTAAATCATAAAGCTAATCTTGTAGATATTCAAAGCAATTGCTATGATGGGCCACTGTTGGAGCTTAGAGTTTCCAAGTTTATGGAAAGACATACTTTCTTCCTTTTCCATATGAGAGTGGAAGGAACTGGACCATTATGCAACCAGATTTATTTACTCTGGGTATTCTTGAAAGTATCCATCACAGTCTTCCTCCCTAATACATGGCTCCAAAAGGCTTTCCAAAACTCTTCAAACTTATATCCTTTGTAAACAAGTGGATGTTGTTCATCAACCAGGGACGTTGCATGAGAAATAAAGGCATCCTCTCTAGGGGTACAGAACATAGGAATTGATATACATGCACTGGAGGCATTTGTTACTGCTTGATGCTCAACACTCCTAAATCTCCCATTGTTCACGACCTATTTATTTATATTCAAATCACACATGTCAAAGGAGATTAGCATTAGTACCATCAACATCTTTAACCTAAAAGGAAAAGTGCATTCTATTGTATCTCCCTTTCTGTTAGCTACGGTTTCTACAACAACCCACTTTCCATTTTTTAGAACTTGCAAGCCGTTGACCTCGTCTTGCATCATAACAATGATGTTATCTGGATCTAAATGGCCTGGTAAACCAAAGGTAAGATCGGGGTTTGGGAATGAAGGATAGTAGTTTATAATTATCATTTGTTTGTGTCTTCCAAAAATTCTGCTCAAGTAATCTAAATCGAGCCCTAGAGCCTTGGAAATCGCAGATAGAAGCCTTAAAATCAATGCTCTTACTTCAACAGAGTACTTTCCTGCAATTTATCTATAAAAAAATGATCAACAAAACAATTTATTTGTTATTACGGGGTTTTTTGCATGTCTAATCTAGCGAAATGTCTACGAGCTAAAAATTTGTTGATTACCTGTAGCCTGTAGTCTAGCGAAATGTCTATGAGATAAACAATTGTTGATTACCTGTAGCCTGCAAGTTTTTCAGTCCAAGAGCCCCATGACTTCCTCCAGAGGATAACAAGGGTGCCTCAGATAGTCCCTCCAGTGTTGTACTTTTTCTTTGCTAATATTGAATCTTGTAGAAACTCTAACCGATTGTATTGGGTCCTCTGAGTAGAAGCATGCTTGGTTTTCCACGGACATTTCAAATAATTCTTTGGCATTTCCATATATTGCACGTCATGCAGGTTTTACGGAACAAGAATGATGATAATGGAAGCTTTTCTTAGGCAGTGTGGTTATGACAATCATAATTAATGCTATCTATAGACACTGGGAATGGATTTTTTAATGACCGACGTAAATTTATAGCTTTACAGAGGCAAAGAGTCCATTAGTATTGTTGTTCTATAGCCATTCCTGTTGAATTGGATCGATCAACTACAGGCATGAGTATGGAAGTGGCAACATGCTACTGGCTGTGAAAGAAAATATAAATAACATGAGGCATACTACTTGGAGGATCCCTAATGACCAATATGAAGGACTCTTCACTTGCCTCCAGCCCTGTTGCAATCTCCTCAATTTGTTTATTTGAAAGGCAAGCCTGGCTGCCACAGAAAATATAAATAAAAGAATTCTCTTTCCGAGAGTCAAGCCATTGAAGACATACCGAGTCATCGATTGAAGTGGGTTTCAGAGACCAATCATAATAAATCTAGGAATAAAGGTTTAGGAATATATTCTCACAAAACATGGATACTAACAAGAGAATACTTCCCAATTTTGAAGCATCCTATTAAACATTAGCCATACCATAATTAACACTACCTATTGGATAAATTATTGCATTTGCGTTCCTCTATTAGAGGATTATGATCGGTGTACATGTTTTGTTCCACAACAAGTTGCTCCTCTTTTTATCTATATATAGAGAAAGGGATAAAAAGAAGGATATATATTATAGACGAAAAATCTAGGATATATATATATAGAGAGAGAGAGAGAGAGAAAGAGAGAGAGATAAAAAAATCTAGGATATATATTATGTGGTAGTATCTTACCCACAGAGGTTATAATATTATATATCTAATTCAGCTATATAGGTAACCAAGTATATAACAATAAATGTATCAAAAAGAATAATTGATTTAGCCTTAATCTTGACAAAAACTTGAACTTGCTATCTCGAGAGTGCTATACTATCTATTACTCCCTAAACCATGGTAATAAATAAATTCAACTATACCATTCATTGTGTAGATTGCATTTGGAGCTCCTAGCCACATTTGGACCTCGAAAGCTCAAATAAGAAAGGAACCATGATGTTGCATGATCTACAGCTTTGAAGAAAGAGTGATTAATTGATCATCATGAAGTCTGCAAAGATTAAAAAGATGGGCCAGACGATCTTGGAAGGAAGGTTCAAGCCAGATAGATCCGAACAGGAAGACAAGCCTTTTATGCACATAACCTCACTAAGGAAAAATTTAAATTTAGGAACAGAGTTGATTTCCCTAAAGAACAATTCGAATTATGGACCCCGGATTAGAAATAGATCATGAAACCCCGACAACACGCAACAGAACGAAGGCTCCGCTCCTCAGTTTTTGATATTTTGATTTTACCAGACACCCCCATCTTACCGGCCTGTTAACTCTTTTCTTCACATGGGATTTTATTGAAATGAAGATGTCAAAGCAAAGCAAATGTGCGTCTTAACTAGGATAAGAAGGAAGTAGGCCATTCGATATTGTGGAGATGGTGTGGCATGTGGTGGCCAAAAAATTAGATTATTTATAATATTATTTTTTGTGTGATTCAAGGCAGTGTGTGAGGAGGTGGCTCAAAGCACCATATTGTGTGTCAATGGTAAATTAATGAACCTGTTTTGACCTTACCACCTATCACCTGCCATGCAGTTGTTGTCGGCATGGACACAACAATATGTAGATAAAGCTAGTTCTGGGTGATTCCTCTGGCACTGTCTCTGCCTTTGTTATCATGTCATGGACACATCGGTATGTAGATAAAGCTAGTTCTGGGTTATTCCTCTGGCACTATCTCTGCCTTTGTTATTAGACTGCGGAGCATAATGAGAAAACTTAAAATTTCTTGCATTCAAATCCAATTCTTTCAGGAAAACAACAAGCATATGCAGATATGACCAATTCCTCCAGGAAAACAACAAGCATATGCAGATATGACACTAGAATAATCCCTATATTTGGAGATTGGAGCTCAAATTTACATCTCCTGGTAAATTATATTAACCTATTTTTGGTGGATTTAATTATGTAGAAGAATCTGCAAATCCTTAAAGCTAGGTTGACCACTTCAAGAAAAAATTGTTAGAAATAAAGGTTTTAGTTTCAATTGATTGACATAATCCAGTTTCAAGCATTAGGGTAAATAATTTATTGTAATATGTGAACTAGCTCTTCTATTTTTTTTACCCTCCTGTTTATTTAAGTATTAAAATAAGTGAGTGGTTGGATGCTTGACATTTTGGCAAAAGCAAAAATCTATTGTTGGTAGTATATTAAAGAAAATAGAATCAAGTGAAGCAAACTACCCTGACAATTTTAGGAAGCAATGGCAATAGATGTACCTTGCAAAAGGAAAGGCTCTTGCTTGTCTTTGTAGATGTACCTTTCATTTATGTGATTGATGCAAGATTAGGAATGATAAAGAAACCGACTTATTTTCAATGCACGAAAAGTTGTGGACGGAGAATATGAACCACCAAAATGCGATCAGATACCCTTATTGATTTTTATTTTGATCTGGTGAAAAAAAAAACTTATGGACGCAATAGCCCATGACTGAAATATCATCATTCATGTGATTTTTCTATCTAGTCTCAATCTCAAAAACCATAGTCTAACTGGACTTCTCAACCAATCCAATTGAACATAATCGTTGATAAAGAAGAATAAATTAAAACATTGAGTTTATACCAAGAATTTTAACATTGAAAAGATAAAAATGAAATACATACTAATCCATTGCTAGCTACGGAAGTAGGAGCACACGCTTGGCAATCACAAGGCACCCAGAAGAGTTCATTGCCCGTGTCAAGTGCTACAAGTAAGGTTACGTTGGGAGTGCCCACTTTCTACAAGTAAGGTTAGGTTGGGCTGCATCTCTTTTTATTATTAGGCATGTTCAATCCTTCCTCCATTGCACGGAGTTTGAACTTCCATCCTTCCCTTTTCCTTATGGATCATCTTTCACTCTTTCCAGGTTCATATTTGTTGTGTAAAAAAATAAGCAAACCATATAATATTTCGGCATGGCGATCTTTAAGACAACGTCACACAAATATGAAAACGTTTGTTGCTTTTGTACAAAGCAACAAAATAAGTAAGAAACTGCCCACCTGTGGTTTTAGAAAAATCCCAAAGTTTTGATTGATAACATCTTAGTTATCAGAAAAATCCCAGAGTTTTGATTGATAACATCTCAGTTATCAGAAAAATCCCAGAGTTTTGATTGATAACATCTCATTTATCATAGCATGAAATGATAAAAACAAAAGAGACCCATTTTCCCTTTGCCATGGGCAACCTGTTCAGAAGTTGTAGATCTCAAAAATGTTTCTTCTACAAGGAGAAAAATGTAGCTTTTATTGAGGTTTTAGGATGAAGGGCGTTGTGGGTGCCTGCAAGAGTTTCTCTGGCCACAAAATTTCTGCCACAAAAAAATTCTCTGACTGCAAGAAAGGGGCTAGATAAGAGAGTATGCCGCAGAATTTCTCTGGCCGACTGGAAGCAACATCATCTGCGTTAATGGCAGAGTTCACCCAAGTAGTGCAGTGGGTTGGAGAAAACCTATCACCTATGTCTGATTCATATTCATTTGGTATCCATATGATTCAAGTTGATTGGTGATAGGTAAGCATTAATATAGACAAAGACGGTTGATGATCTGAACAAATCACACATGGAAAATTTAATAGTACAGATGTCAACGTCTGATAAGTGATGTCAATGTCTGATAAGTAGTGGACAGACAATGGACATGGAAAATTTAATAGTACATATGTCAATGTCTGATAAGTGGTGGACAAACAATGAAAATTTGAGAAAAAACTCCCCTTAAAAGAACGCCTTCAGCGTAATAATTATGAAATTTTTCTGTGGAAAAGTATGACGAATACGTTCAGACGATTTAATACTAAATGCATCGATACCACTGGGTGAGTTAAGTTTGAGTTCTTTGATCGGCATGGTTGATAACAATTTCCCCGATGTGACTCGGCGACCTTCATATCAAGTTCTTTGATCCACCTTGACAATGCTTGTAACTCAAGTTCAATGATGAATCTGCGGTCAACACATTCGGTTTGGTATGATTGGTGAAATGTAGAAGGGAAGTGTGGCATGCCCCACGACTCTCCCTTTTGTATTTGCCTAAGGTAAAGTGGGGAAAGGGTGTTCCATGCCACCCATCTCTCCTCCTTATCATGAGTTATTTTAAACCAACCTTATGTGTGCCATGGAAATGTGCAAGGAGGGGAGGGCCCACCCCCCTTGTGCTTAATATTTTTTGGGAATATTTTAATGATAACGCCTAAGCTTGAGAGGTGAGGTAGACGGGTGGAAGGAGCCCCATTTTAAAAAAATAAAATTGTAATCATTTTATTTTGAATTTCCTCCCCTCACATGAGCTTATTTAAAATCACATTTAAACCAAGTGTTATTATGTGAAATCGAGTCTAATGTGCGACAATTCAAGTTCAGTGAGTCCGCAATGCATGCATGACGATGATACAGAGACTGAGTCTAGGCTTCAAATTTGCAACAACCACTTTCCCAGAGAGCTTAGATGAGTGTGATCTAACATGTTCATTCGATGAATTTCGTAACTTAGCTTCCATCTTTCACCCGACGAGGTTCATGACTTGGCCTTCGATGCAAATCAGAGGAGTTCATTTAAACTCCTCTGATGTGCATTGAAGGAGTTCGTTCAAACTCCTCCGACGAACATCGGAGGAGTTCCCATAAACTCCTCCATTATGCATCAGAGGAGTTGACATCAACTGCTCAGATGGAAAATCAAAGGAGTTAGTATTTATTCCTCCAATGGCAAATCAGAGGAGTTAGTGTTAACTCCTTCGAAACCTTAAAAAGTTCCTTTCATGAAACAACCATAAGTTTTGACTCGAGTGTCCATTTCATGTGTTCTTTATACCGTTGGAAAGGTATTTCCAATATATACAAGTGTATAATTATGGGTTTTAATAAATTCCTAACTTAATGCCTCCATTTTTTTATCTGTATGGATATCAGTGGCCACCCACCTTTTCCAACTGGCTCAAAATTAGCAGTTTTAACTTCTGGGCCCATTTTGAGGGCCTCAATGAAGGTTTTTTGGTATCGAGCTCCTCAATGATAGTTGATGGCATGATTGAGCCCCCAAAATGAATCTCATCGACAATACCTTTTCAATGGACTATCACACGCCTAAAACGGAGATCATATGCAAAAGTTACGACACCGGGAAGTTGATGTTAGAAAAACAGGACCGTGGAGCAATAAAATAAAACAAATGCGGAAACAAAACACAAAATATAACAATACAATAGAGACACAGATTTACGTGGTTCACCCAGTGTGGGCTACATCCACCATAGAAATTGCCAGGTCCTTTCTTTATTATTATCCAGCATATGAAGGGATACAACCTACAGCAAACCTGTTGTAACTTCCTCTTCTTTTTCTCACAGTCTCCTATCTCAGAATACAATATTCGCCATCAACCATAGCCGCAATACATTTCCCTCATAAAAGAGGGTTTCCTTCTAGGGCAAAAAACCCTAACATAATCTCTATCGTTACATCTGTGACCTTATAATGAACTGTCCAGATTTACAATGAAATTACAATATACATTTACAAGGCAATTTTTCCTTTGGGGGCTTCGCCCCCAGACCCCGCAGAGGGGGTACTCCCCCTCTGTACTCCCCTGCGTGGAAGAGTGTACATACTTATGGGGTTTAAAGTCTTCATGGGGTATAAACATGGTTGAAAGCAAGGACCTATGAATAAGGAACATAATCAGTCTCCACAACCAACAATCTCCCACTTGGAGACTGATCTCAACAACTCCACCGCTACTGTATATGTTGGACTTTGAACCTTCTTGGACCTGGAAAATTTATCATCTTCATCTTCATTCTTGAAGACCAACTGAAACTGAGCAGGAACTCAGTTTCTCCCTGGTTACTCCCTTTTTTAACATGTCTGCAAGATTCTGGCTAGTGTGTATCTTTTCCAACTTCAAATGTCCATCTTCTAAGGCGGATCATATGAAGTGGTACCTCAACTGTATATGCTTAGTCTTCGAATGGAAGGTTGAGTTCTTTGCAAGATGAATGGCACTCTCACTGTCACAGTACAAGTTGTTATTCTCTTGCTTCTTTCCCAATTCCTTCATAAACCTCTGTAACCAAATCATCTCTTTACTAGCCTCTGTAGCAGCAACATACTCTGCCTATGTTGTTGAAAGTGCAACAACCTTTTACAGTTTTGAAATCCAACTTACTGTTGTTCCACCTATAGTAAACATATACCTTGTGGTACTCCTCCTGCTATCTTTATCACCTGCCATATATGAATCAACATATCCTCATAGAAAAGTTTTTGAACCTCCAAAACATAATGCATGATTAGCAGTACCTCTCAAGTATCTGAGAATCTAATTTACTGCCTCCCAATGTTCTTTACCTGGATTGTTCATATATCTGCTCACATCTCCCACTACATGTGCAATATCTGGTCTTGTGCAAACCATTGCATACATCAAGCTGCCAACTACTGATGAATATGGGACCCTGAACATGTATTCTATCTCCTCCTGTGTCTTGGGACACATTTCCTTAGTTAATTTGAAATGGATAGCCAAAGGTGTACTAACTGGTTTTGCATTCTGCATTCTAAACCTCTCCAACACCTTCTCTGTGTACTCACCCTGAGACAATGTCAATTTGCAATTTTTCCTGTCTCTTGTTATTCTCATACCAAGGATTTTCTTTGTAGCACCCAAATCCTTCATCGCAAATGAATTGGATAATTTCTTCTTGAACACATTTATATCATGCATATTAGACCCTGCAACAAGCATGTCATCTACATACAATAGCAAGATAATAAAGCTTCCATTTTCTAGCTTTTTAAAATAAACACAGTGATCAAAATGACATCTACTATAACCTTGTTCTGTCATAAACCTGTCAAACTTCAGATACCACTGCCTTGGAGCTTGCTTTAGTCCATATAAGCTCTTCTTCAACCAGCATGCCAAATTCTCCTTCCTTTTGACCTCATACCCCTGTCGTTGCTACATATAAATCTCTTCCTCCAAATCCTAGTGGAGAAAAGTTGTTTTTACATCTAACTGTTCAAGATCTAAATCTTCTACTGCCACAAGACTTAAAATAGTTCTAATTGAAGTCATTTTAACAACAGGAAAAAATATTTCATCAAAATCTATACCTTTCTTTTGTGCAAACCCCTTTACAACAAGTCTAGCCTTGTACCGCTTTCCTCCTCCATCTTCTTTCTTCAACTTGTAAACCCATTTATTCTGCAATGCTCTTTTTCCTGCAGGCAACTGAACCAAGTCCCAAGTATGGTTATTTACCAAGGAATCTGTTTCCTCTTTCATGCCTTTCTCCCACTTCCTTTTGGCGTCTACCTGCATTGCCTCTTCATAACATTCTGGTTCACCATAATCAGTGAACAATAAATAATACAATGAAGGAGAGTATCGTTCAGGGGGTATACTTAACCTGGTAGATTTTCTAACAACACTTGTAGGTGTTTGAGGTACCTGCTGCTCCCGTTGTTGTACATTTTGATTTTCTGGTTCCTTTGGAATTTCTTTTTCAGTGATCTCATCAAGCACTGTGTATTCTTGTTTTTCTTCTTTCTATTTCTTTCCCTGCAACTGATCTTTGTATATGACCTTCTCATTGAATATGACATCTCTACTCCTAATGATTTTGTTATTTTCATAATCCCATAAGTGATAACAAAAATCATTAACACCGTATCCAATAAAGGTACACTTCTTGGATTTAGACTCAAGCTTTGTTCTATTTTCTTTATCAATATGGACAAATGCTTCACAACCAAAAGTTTTCAAAAAAGAGTAGTTTACCTTTTTTTCTAACCATTCCTCCTCTGGAATTCTACCATCCAAAGAGATTGAAGGTCCTTTGTTTATTAAGTAAACAACAGTATCTACAACATCTGCCCAGAACTATAAGGGCAAACCAGCATGCAATCTCATACTCCTTGCACGCTCCATGATTGTCCTGTTTATCCTTTCTGACACACCATTTTCTTGTGGTGTTCTTGGAACTGTCTTCTCTCTACGAATCCCATGGTATGAACAGTAATCATCAAACTCCTTGCTGCAATATTCACCTCCATTATCTAATTTGAGACACTTCAAACTTTTCCCTGTCTCATTCTCAACTAAAGCTTTCCATTTCTTAAAAGTATCAAAAACATCATATTTTTGTCGAATGCAATAAACCCAAGTTTTTATAGTTGCATCATCAATAAAAGTAACATAATAACGAGAGCCACCAAGAGATGATACATGAGTTGGTCCCCATACATCTGTATGCACAAGCTCTAACCTTTCATTCTTCTTTTCTTTTCTGACTCTAAGAAATCTGACTCTCTTTTGTTTTCCATAAACACGATGCTCACAGAAGTCCAAATCAATTTGTTTAAGATCTGGCAACAAATTTCTTTTGTGAAGTATCTGCATCACTGATCCAGGGGATCAAATTTTGCTCAAATTCAAAGTGCTCAGAATTGCTTCAAATCGAACGGGAGCATAGGCCTCGTCGTCACAAACCCAATGCAACTCGTTTGGGTTCAAACGGACGTCAGGAGAGAGAGATATCGCGTTCTGTTCAAAACGACAAACAAGCAAAAAAAAAGGTCCTAACTGTACAGTCTATACAGTCCGTATGGATGCTGATGTGGCAGATCGTACGACACGTGGTAGGGCCATACGACATGTGGCAGGCAACCGTGTGGATAGTTGGCATATGACGTGGCTTGTTTACAGCGAATGGGATGACGACACGTGTCATTATCATGGAGAATGGTTTGGTGCCATGTGGCACCCTATTATTGGTTGGTTGTATAAAATTTATATGGAGTCCACCGGACTCAGCCCCGCGACCTCCACCCGCATGCAAAGTTTTTGCAAAGTCCACCAACCAACGCACTACAACATGTTGCTTATTATATATATGGTTTAAAAAATATTTAAGTTTGAATTGTGTTCATTTCGGCGGGGGGGTCGGGCTGGGGCTTAGCCCCAGCCCGTGGTTATATTGGTAATACATATGACTGATGGATTAAATCCACGCAAATTCACATTTTAAACGGTTAAGCCGCAGTTATATTGTTATTTCATATGACCCGACCTCTATACAAACACGCAGGAGTTTAAACAGTTAACACCCCATTCGTCGACACTTGGCGCATAGCTATTTGCTTTGGGTCTCAGCCCTTTTTATATGTGCGCAAGGTCATGTGGTGGCCCATGTGCCCACGGGCCTTGGTGGTTAAGGGCTAGCGTGTAACCGTCCTACAGTTTGTACCAATTGTGTGGTTGCGCCCGGTGCTGGGTTTTTCCACATTTATGCGTGTGGGGGCTAGGTTGAGGATGCAAGGGTGCATTTTGGTGATCCAGAGACAGCAAGTTTGAAGGGGAACTTCTTGGAAGCCTATCTTCTTCAATTTTTGGCCAAACAAGGTGCCAAAAAAGCCCAGCTAGGGGTTTTTGGACGTTGTGAAGCCATTGGATCCATCTATTTGGAATTTTGAGCATTGTAAAGCACATATTTGAGCACTTTGAGCAAACAATACAAAATATCCATTGGAAGATGGACCAGGAGATGTAGCCCAAAAGAGGGGTGAACTCCTTTATCATTTGTTGTGTTATGTGTTTTCTGTTCATTGTTATTTGTTGTTGTTTATATGCATCTTGAATGAGTAATTTCTATAAAAGTTGTGTTGCAAAATTGATCCATTTGCATTTTAACACATGAATTAAATCTTGCAAATATTTTCAAGAATACAAGTCTTCTTCATTTTCAGATCAAGTTGGTATCAGAGCTTAGGTTTTTGAAGACTTGATTATTTGCAAGTGTTTTGTTTTCTGATGCTCACAAGGTTGAAACTCACAAGAGGAGAAGGTCAACTTGTAGAGGCAAGTTCTCATCCTTCAAGAAGGAAGATTATATCATCACCACAAGTTTCAAGGAGTCATTCACCAAGTATGGCTCATGAAGAGAGTCGTGAACATATTCCTACAGAAGATGAAGATCTCAGAAAGGCTGTCATGGAAATGAGAGAAATGATGAAACTTTTGATGGAAAGGAATACAAGGTTGCAAGGTGAAGGCTCCAACCCTTCAAAGCACAAGGGAGACAGTGATGATAAAACTCCAAATGGAAATGGAGGGAATGGTGCTTCTCCACCACCCTCACCTCCATGTTCTTCTTCTTCTTCTACCAGTTCAAGACCTCTTCCAAATTCTCCAAAAGGACATGGTAAAACTCCTTCACAAATTCCTTTGTTAAATCTTGATATTAAATTCGAATTGTCAATGTACAATGGGGAGGTAAATGCTGAGAAATTAGATAATTGGATTCATCAGATTGAGGTGTATTGTAGGATACAAAAAATTCAAGATGATGAAACTAAGATTC
>JASDQU010737980.1:116629-131947 GCA_032191745.1 Picea mariana
GACCATGGAGCAATAAAACAAAACAAATGCGGAAACAAAACACAGAAGATACGCAATACAATAGAGACATAGATTTACGTGGTTCACCCAGTGTGGGCTACGTCCACCAGAGAAATTGCCAGGTCCTTCCTTTATTATTATCCAGCATATGAAGGGATACAACCTCAGCAAACCCGTTGTAACTTCCTCTTCTTTATCTCATAGTCTACTATCTCAGAATACAATATTCGCCATCAACCATAGCCGTAATACATTTCCCTCATAAAAGAGGGTTGCCTTCTAGGGAAAAAAACCCTAACATAATCTCTATCGTTAGATCTGTGACCCTATAATGAACAGTCCAAATTTATAATGAAATTACAATATACATTTACAAGGCAACTTTTCCTTCAGGGTCTTCGCCCCTGAACCCCTGCTTTCCCCCAGACCCCCCAGCCGGGGGGAATAGCCCCCCCCAGACCCCGCGAAGGGGGTACTCCCCTCTACACTCCCCTGCGTGGAAGAGTGTACATACTTCTGGGGTGTAAAGTCTTCATGCGGTATAAACATGGCTGAAAGCAAGGAACTCTAAATCAAGAACATAATCAGGCTCCACAACCAACAGTTGATGTACTAACTTACCCAAACGGGGCCCACATGACTTTTGGTGCTTCATCTCCTAGGGTTAGGTTTTTGGCATTCTTGCTTATTGTAAAAAAGCCTTCAAAGCCTCATTGTAATCTTCTTCTTGTGAATGTGCGCTACTGTCACATCTCTTCTTAGAGATAAGCCGCCACCATTCTAGCAAGCTTGTTTCCACTACATTTTATAGTTTCAGCTTATTTCCTTGTTAAATAGAAAACTAGTTTTACTATATCTCTGTTATTTTGTGTTAATCACCTGTTAATACTCTGTATTCATTTAGTTCTACTCATAAAATATGGATCAGTGGTATCAGAGCGGTCTGCTCCTTGTCATCTTAATGCATGTCCCCAACGAGGTCGAAGTACAAAGAGTTGGGTCTCGAGCTTGTTTCTCTTGAGGACAGAAGCTATTGCACGCCCAAGTGACCTCCCATGGCAGAAGAAAATAAAGATGATGGAACTGGAGATCCTTTCAAACTGTTGATTGAGGAAGCCCTCACACAACAAAGGAACAAGATGATGGATAGTTTTGGCGCAAATCCTTCAGCGACTACCAACAGGCGACGCATCTTCTTTGAACGGAGGCACCGCCCCCTTCAAGGTACAAATAAACTTTGATATTCCTATATTTGAAGGTTAGATAGATGCAGATACTGTAAACAAGTGGTTGAGTCTACTAGAAGGGTATTCTTTTGTTCATAAATTTTTGAAAAGAGAAAAGATTACTTTTGCACTCCTCAAATTCGTTCCCCATGTCATAGATTGGTGGGAAACTTTCTGTGAGCAAAAGGAAACAGAGGAAACCTCATTATTTTCAGTCACGGCCACCTGGGAATCCTTCAGGGATGCTATTAAGGAACAATACTATCTTGTCGGAAGTTATGACAACCTGTATACCAAATGGACCACACTGCGGCAAGAAAGAGACCAAGCAATGCCAGATTTCATAAATATCTTCCATACCTTGCGCACCAAGTTGGGTATCAAAGATTCAGAGCGACATCTGGTGCTCAAGTATCACGGTGCTCGGCATAGATACATCCATACTGAAATGGAATTTCTGGACATCTCATCCTTGGGCGCAGCCAATCGATATGTCGTCAAAATCGAGCAGAAGCTCAAACAAAGGACGCGACAATTTGGGCCTGGGAACCCCTCACAAAAAAATCCAGGAAAGGGCGACCCCAACCCACCGAACAAAGGACAGAGCAAAGATGGACAGTATCAAGACAACCAATACAAGCCACAAGCAAACAAGGACACCAGAAAGACAAAGAAAGATACCGAGAAGTGGTGCGACTTCCATAAGAGCCCTTGGCATAACACTGTTGATTGCCACTCAAAGCAGTCACTGGTGGCCGGAGTGAAAGCCTCTAAATCAAATGCGGATTTTGACTCCGAGACAGAACCAGAAAGGGGAAGACGGATCATTGATGCAGAACCCAGTGCCACCGTTGCTACCACCAAGCTCCAGTCTGGTGAACCAAATGATCTAGAAGAAGGAGAGCGCCTCTTCCATTCATAGATGTGAGTAGGGCACCCCGCTGCACTTCATCGTTGATAGCGATAGCCAGAAGAACCTCATCTCAGCAGAGGTCATCAAGCAGTTGGCCTTGCCAACAACGCCGCACCCACAACCCTACACCATTGGATGGCTCCGCCAAGGAAGCGATCTCCACGTCAACCAACAGTGTCAACTGTCGTACGACATCAAGCCCTTCAAAGATAAGGTATTGTGTGATGTTACTCCTCTCGAAGTTTGTGATGTTCTTTTGGGCCAACCTTATTTATGGAAACGTCATGTTGTATATGAGTCTAGACCTCGTAGTGTTATTATTACTTTGAACAGGAAATTGTACAGGATACCCGAGGCAGTCCCACCTAGTGTTATTTCCTTGATCTCTGCTAAGCAATGCAGGAAGGTCATCTCTCAGACGGAGAAGTTTTTCTTCTTCGTGATTCGCTCTCAGAATAAGCGAAAGATCGTAGCCACATCCAGGGTCTCTGCGGCCGACCTCTCCACACAGCAGAAGCAAGTAGATAAGGTCGTGGAAGAATACTCGAATATCTTCTCCTCACCTACAGAGGTGCCTCTGACCTTCCAGGTCAAGCACTCCATCGATCTGACCCCTGGTGCACCACTACCCAATGGGCCAGTCTATTGTTGTTCTTTGTTAGAGAATGAGGAGATCAAGCGACAGATCCAAGAACTTCTCCACAAGGGGCACATCCACCACAGCTCATCACCTTGTGGAACCTGACGACTCTATATTGATTACCGAGCTCTGAATAAAATCATTGTCAGAAACCGGTACCCGATTCCCCGAATCGATGAGCTCCTTGATCAAATCACGGGGGCCAAATACTTCAGTAAGATTGATTTGAAGTTTGGCTACCACCAGGTCCCGATAGAATAGACAGATGTATGGAAGACCGCCTTCAAATCAAAGGAAGGAATTTTTGAATGGTTGGTCATGCCCTTTGGTTTGACAAATGCTCCAACCACTTTCATGAGGATGATGGACGATATCCTGCAACCATTCACCAATACTTTTGTAGTGGTGTATATGGATGACATTTTAATTTACAGCAAGACTTGGGCAGAACACTTGCAGCATATTCAACAGGTTCTGCACACCCTGCGGCAGCACAAGCTATACGCCAACCTAGAAAAATGCTCCTTCAACATGGACAGGGTCCATTACCTGGGCTACATAATTGATCAGCATGGCATACATGTGGATCTAGCCAAGATCAAAGTCATCCGTGACTAGCCAGCCCCAACAACACTCACTGAGCTTCAGAGCTTCTTGGGACTTGCTAATTTATACCGCAGGTTCGTGTTGGGTTTCTCCCATATTGCATGGACCCTCAGCCAAATAAATAAGGGTGGTGGTAACATGAAATTTACGTGGGGTCGGTCCCAACAACAAGCGTTCGATGATTTGAAGCAGCGCTTGTGCTCAGCCCCAGTACTTTCACTACCAGACCTGCAACATCCCTTTGAGATCGAGACAGATGCTTCAGACTATGTTGTGGGCATCGTTCTCACTCAGCACGGCCACCCCGTGGCCTATCATAGTGATACATTGTCAGATATTGTCCGTAAGTACCCTACTTACGACAAAGAAATGTACTCCATTGTGCAATCATGCCGCCAGTGGAGACATTACATTCTTGGGAAGGAGACAATCATCCACACTAATCATAAGCCACTGCAGTTCATGCAGACACGAGGAAAACTACAGAATGACCACCATCAAAAGTGGTCCACATACTTGCAACAATTCCACCTCAACATCAAGTATAAAACAGGAAGCACCAATCGCGTCGTTGATTGCCTCAGCAGACCGTCAGTCACGACACTCACCACGGTGCTAGACTCTTGCGGCCATGAGACATTTGGATGGCCCCAACTCTATGAGACAGACCCTGACTTCGCGACCACATACCAAATGTTGGGTGCAAATGCAGTTGTCGATAATTTCCATCTTCAGGATGGGTTGTTGTGTTGTCTGGGCCATATCTGTGTTCCATCAAGTGAGCGAGCGAAGATGATCTAGGAAGCCCACTATAGTCGGGTGGCAGGAGACTTCGGTGTCAAAAAGATAGTGGCGATGCTACAGAACATTTCTACTTGCCGAAAATTCGACAAGAGGTCGTCAAGTATATCAGGTCCTGCACTGCCTGCACTATTGTCAAACCGACCACTAAGAAACAAGGCCTGTACACCCCTCTTCCTACTCCTGATGGGCCATGGGAATCCATCTCAATGGACTACATGTCGAGCCTCCCATCCACCAAGCAGGGAAATGACTGTGTTTTTGTGGTTGTTGATCACTTTTCTAAGATGGTAATTTTGGTTGCCTGGAAGAAGAGCATCACAGCAGAGGCCACTACCAAGCTCTTTTTTGAACGAGTCTGGGTACATTTTGGAATCCCACAAACCATTGTCTCAGATCGGGATAGTCAATTTCTCAGCAAATTTTGGTCGAGCCTCTGGTCACTGCTGGACACCAAGCTCACCAAATCCACGGCCTTCCACCCCCAGACAGATGGCCAAATCGAGGTTGTAAATCGAATGATTGTGCATATCCTTTGCATGTATAATTCAGAGCACCCTCTCACATGGGATGAGATCCTTTCCTATGTCCAGCATAGCGACAATCAAGCCTTGCATAGCTCAACCGGCCACGACCCCTTTCAAGTGGGGTTGGGATTCCAACCATTGGGTCCCATAGATGTTGCACTTCCCCTTGCGGTCACCTCAACTGACTCATATCCTACTCCTACTGAAGCTGACAAAGCCACCCAGTTCATTGAGCGGATCCAGCACATCCACCAACAGGTTCAAGATATCCTACAAAAGTCCAATGACAAGTACAAACAGCGCCATGATCAACATCGGGTGCCGCATAAGTTTCAGGTGGGCGACAAAGTTTGGTTGCACTTACAGAAAGAACACCTTATATGACCCCATCAGAAGCTTTGCCCACTCCATTATGGACCGTACACTATCACCAAGGTCATGGGGGATAATTCTTTTGAGCTCAACATTCCTCCTTTCCTTGGCCTGCACCCAGTGTTAAACGTGGATGTCCTTCGCCCTTATTTCCCACCATTATTGGACACCTCAGAAGTAGCAGAACAACTGACACCAACAGAGCTCAACCCTGACTACATACAATAGGCATCCAATGATCAGATTGTGGACAGACAGATCAAGGGCACTTGACAACAAAGGATCCAGCTTTATCAAGTCGTCAAAGCAGGGCAACTCCTGCCCAAGGCAAGTGGCTCACCCAGGGCCAAATTCAGAAGAAATTTCCTCATCTAATGGGGGACCTCAATGAAATGGAGACCATTGCTTCCTAAGGAGGGAGGATTGATCTAGATGGATATCGGTGGCCACCCACCTTTTCCAACTGGATCAAAACAATTTTCTGACAATTTTGGCAATTTACTATTTTTAGCAGTTTTAACTTTCGGGGCCATTTTGAGGCATGATTGAACCCCCAAAATGAATCTCATCAATGATACCTTTCCAACGGGCTATCACACGCCTAAAACATAGATCATATGCAAAAGTTACGACCCCGGGAAGTTGATGTACTAACTTGCCCACATGACTTTTGGCGCTTCATCTCCTAGGGTTAGGTTTTTGGATGTCTAGGGTTTTTGGCATTCTTGCTTATTGTAAAAATCCCTTCAGAGCCTCATTGTAATCTTATTCTTGCGAATGCACGCTGCTGTCACATATCTTCTCAGAGATAAGCCGCCACCATTCCAGCAAGCTTGTTTCCACTGCATTTTACAGTTTCAACTTATTTCGTTATTGAATAGAAAACCAATTTTACTATATCTCTGTTATTTTGTGTTCAGCACCTGTTAATAATCTGTATTCATTTCGTTCTGCTCATAAAATCCGGATCAATTTTTCAATATGAAGATATGGTACATTGTGGACAAAGTGTCTCCATCATGAGCAGATGAGTCGGGAATCGAATGCAGAGAAGTTTACATGATACTTAAATTATTTAGTGATTCAATTATATGCATTCTAATGATTGGTCTTGATAGTTTATTTGAAGTTACTCTCATCTACTCTATGTTGAATGGTACCGGGTACCAAGCGGAGGAGAGTCGTGCTCAACATTCTTGCAATGTAATCTACAGCTAAAGACGAAGAAAAATCATTAACAACAGATGTAGCAATGATAAAGGTGCAGTAAGGAAGATACAACACAAATAGATGAAGAGAATATATCACCCACATGATGACTGATTGGCAAATTTGGATAACAAGATGTTCCCATGCCTGGGCCAGTCTTCAATGGTCAAAATCCACGACGAACCATCAACACTAGGAGACAGATTTGAAATGTAACTGTCGTCTTTGTTACTCATCATAGTAAAGAGAATAAGACAAATTTTGGAAGATGAAAGGTCACAGAGGAAGGCAGAAGGCAAAGGGTCACATTAGGCCACCTTAAATACTAAAATTGTACACAAAGAATGGGCTTTTGGCTCTTCAAACATTGTACACTTCTGAACTACTTTGGGAATACAATGTCAACTAAAATTGGGGAGATTTCCTTAGAGTGTTAATGTACTATTGTTGAAATTGTTAATATGGAGAAGCCCTCATGGCCAACTTTTAATAGAGATAGAACTCACATGTGTCATTGTTTTGTTGCAAAATATTTCAAGCAGAATGTTTGTTGTTCACATGGGATGTAAGAGCATGTTTGTTTATGGACTATTCTGATGTAATATATGTATTCTTGCAGTTTTGTTACTCTTTCTTATATTACATGTCCTAAGCGAATGAGTTGTGAATGTATGCAGAAACGTGAATTAGACTATTCTGCTTATAGACTTGTATGCATGTGTTTCAACTTGTGTGCCTTCATGATAGCTATGTAATTGGGATTTATGCATAGTTTGGTTTCGTTACATCTCATACTATTACTATAGTTTTCTCCTAGCTAGGATAGGGTAGATTAGAATTAGATTAGATTCATACATTTTCATAGTCTTCATCTACATCTTTCGCTTGCATAACCATCCATCACTAAGCCTCATCGATGGATTGGGTTGCAATCGATAGAACCAAACCAACAATGTTTATCGGTCCAAAATCCAGATGGGTTCCCTATTCCAACGGTGAGAGATCTAATTGGGACTTCTTACTGGGGGTAACCCCTTACTGTTGTTGAGCGAATTTAGACCTGTCAACAGAATTGGTGCTAGGAGGGTTGGATAACAAGCCTACCCACGTGGAGTCATTTCATTTAACTCTTAACCAACCCATGGCTCCTATCCATACCTCTGTATGGGATGACCCTTTGAGCCTTCCGAGACCCACCAAGGCCATTTCAGCCAAGATAAACAATCTCTTTTCAAATCCCAAATTCGATGGTGAAGGGCATGTCACTGCATTCACGCATCTCAATCAATTTGACATCACTCGACAAAATCTTAAGATTGTTCAAGACAAAGAAATATGTAGACTATTCATCCTCACATTCAAAGGGCCAATCAAAACTTGGTTTAGGACCTTACGAAGAAAAATGATTCCTAGTTGGAAACATTTTATGGAGGTCTTTATCGCTACTCATGAAGATTATGTTTATGATTAACTCTTTAATGAACTTGCAAAAATCCGTAGGCTCGGGAACGAATATGAGAATGATTTATTTCAAAGAATCATGCAGATTTACTGTAGATTTCCTCAAAGTGACGAACCCTCGGGCCAATAAATATTCAATTGGTTTTCATGTCTTGTATCTATTTCAGAATAATGCGATACGAACGATCAAACCACCTCTCATTCACAAGAATCAGATCTGGTCACGAAAGATATGGAGTACATGATCTCTGACTGACACTCTAGTACAGTTGTAGGAGAATCCTTATCATAAATATTAGACCCCTCAACCTCGGAGTGTGAACCATGTATCATCTATCCTTCATAAAATCATGAATCTACTTTGATCTATGACGAATCCCTCATTGAAGAAGTCCCGTCATCTTCAAAATCTGAAGACCTTCATGCATTGTATACAAATATGTTCGCTGATAATAACCCACATGAGCATTTGCCTATTTATCATTCAATACAATCCTCACATTTCTCTCTCAGTGCTAAAATATTGAATGATAAATTAGAACAAGAAGGTTCCTAGCTTTGATCGACCAAACACTTATCCCTAGCGACACTCCATCTGAAATACATCACTTTGAAAGTCCTTCACAATCTGAGAGTCTGGAACATATTGAATCACAATTCGATCTCAGTGACCTTGTTTTCAATAGCTACTATCCAATTTCGGGATTGAATGAAAACATCAACCTATCAGTGATTGATCCTGTGCAATATGAAATTTCTAACCTTCATGTGCAGATGTTAATCACATAAATTTGAAGTGTTCCAAGCACAACGAGTTTACATATCCTCATGAAGAAATCCCGTCATTTTCAGAATGTGAAGATCTTCATGTACTTTATACAAATCTGTTTGATGCTGGTAACCCACACGAGCACCCACCTACTCATCATGTGGTGCATCTTGTATGTTGTTATTACAACAAAACACTGAATAATAAATCAAAACAACAAATTTTCCAAGTTGTAACCGATAAAGAAATCGTTCTTCAAGATAGTCCATCCAGAATGCACTAAGTTCCAAGTCCTTCTTCATTTCCTAAATATCCCAAATCATAGTTTAATCTTGATAATCCTATTTTCAATGACTACTTTAGTGTTTTGGAATTGAATGTTAATGACGACCTATCATTCGCCAGTCCTACACAATCTGAAATTTTTGACATTGACGAGTAGATATTAACAACAAAAAATACAAAGTGTGCAAAGCATAGCGATGTCTCAGATCCTCATGAACAAATCACAACAAATGAACATCCCATCACCATGCACAACACATTAAATATTGAGCTGATTCGAGAACCTATGTCATCTCAATTTGCTCAAGAATTACACATTAATCTTTAGGAGCAAATTCATCACTCGTCCTTGGATTCAATCTTATTTCTCCAACACTCTTCACGTGATTTGATTGATGTTATAGTAGAATATCTGGAGTCACATTTCACTCAATGTTTCCATTCAACAATCATATATCATCTCTCCCCTCAACATGGAGAGTATGTGAAATTTGGACCCAGGGAGATCTACATCGACAATGAGACACTCCAATTTCAACTGATGATTATGTCAAGTGCTTGTTGTCTTGCTTCTACCCCTGGGATGAGCAATACCACCCACTTCGAGACTCCCTTACAAAGCAAGTTGCATGCAAATTTCATTAACGAGCCTCATCATGTATGCCTCTCATTGTTGATTTCCTTCTAGTAGTCATATAGTGATCATTGTTAATTTTTTGACATAATTGAATCTTGGTTGGAAGAATCTTACATGTCTGCATGTATCACAAATCATAACACTGCCAAATTCAATTTGTTGAGTGTAGACTCACAAGAATCAATTCTTTCAATCTTGCATCCTTCACTACTCCATTACCTGAAATTGGCCTTCAACCAATATGTGATTGCAGATTTGGAGTTGCTCGATTGGCTTCACTAGCACTATGCTTGCACCTATCCTTCTTTTAGCTAATATATGTTAGGTTAGGAATAGGATTAGCATAGTACTTTTTTCTTACTTTATGCTTTCGTAACTTAGATGTTGATGGGTTTTCCGGTTTTAGCGTAGATTTTGTTTTGTTTTGATCGCTTCAATAAATATCACTTGTTGTGATTAGTCTAGTTTGCAGTTCAAGTCACTTTTCATCAAAGATTTCTTGTTTTTCATTTAATGCCTTTTGTTTTACTCTAACTAAAAGTTTGGCTTAATCTTGGTTTTCCTCCATCATTGCGAAGAAACCATGTGCAAGAATTCTCTGAGAAGTTCAATAGAGAAATTCACTTGTTTTAACAACATTTACTCTGACATTGAGAGTTAGAAAGTAGGGTATTCCAAGAGGATGAAAGAATACATGTTGAGGAATATTGGACAAATGGAACAAGACATAAATCAAGCTAAAGAGATTTCATCGATTGTTTACAACCTTACCAAGGATGGTGTCTATTGAGAAGAATTCACAAAAGTGTTTATTGCTCTATGATAAAGGGTATTCTTGAGACTTTATGGTGCATTTATCCTTTTCCCAGTCTTAAAGTCCATTTTCAATAATAGGGGAAAGTGATGGTGTACTTCAAATCTGACATACACCTCGAGGAATAGAGCATCAGGCTTCAATTTCCCTCTGACATTTCAACATCAAATGATGTCTAAGCTCGGGGATACTAATAGATCAAAGAATTCTCAAGCATATTTGCTTAGGGAAAAAATGGTGATCATTACAGCTATAATCAAATGCTACCCAAAAGAAGAGATTTCGTTAGACAAGCCCACACTCGAGCTTAAGCCTACTCTATCTCCCTATAACTAGAACAAGCAACACTCGTGGTTTTCTCTCACACATCCAGACATATTTTTGGTCATCATTTTTAGATTACTGTGGTGAGGTTTTTCAAAAAGGTTTTCCAAAGTTTTAATTAGGGAAAGATATATTCATTTGAAAAGAAGGACAATGTTGAAGAAGACCTAGGATAAGTTATGGAGCTGGAAGAAGTGGGGAAGGAAGTAAAGATCTTGCAAGACCAAAGTAGATAAATATGGTAGATAACAAGGTGGAATTATGGTAACCCTTGCCCCACTGAAGCACAAGGCTGCACAATTGAAGTGGAAGTCTTCAGAAAATTTGGATGAAGAGTGCAATTCTCAGTCAACTCTAACATCGAGCTCATCTAGATGAGATAACATGAGTGTTAACTTTCACACGGATTAGTCTTATCAAGAGTCTGCAAACATCTAGCTGGTCAGAATGCATGAATATCCTTGAAGCTACAGGAAAAACTCTCATCCAACATCTCTTATCATTTTATATTCTTTATATATTGCATGCCTTTAATGTTCGTTTTGTCAAACTTTCAATTTTCAGTCGCAACAAGGACTTGGACTGATTTCATCTCTAACCCTGAATACATCATCTATTCTCTTTCTTTCTTTACCATCTTTTCCTTTGAAAGCAATTCATTTCTTAAGTTATGTTTGTCTTATGATCTCTGATTATATTTGAATGATACACATACCTCTCACCTCTATTTGTCTTTTCACAGGCAACACCTTCGCATTGGAAAAGGCACGAATCAACATACATCTCTTTCCTAGCTCATGAGTGGAATTAGGGGTCTATGTTTGAACATGAATCAAAACTATATGGGAATGTTGTTGTTGGTCCTAAAGTCTGCATGTGACAGCTAAACGATATAGCTAGGCCACCTCAAGTTTAGAATGATTGGTTTTCTGATTTTGTTGGTCAATTAGAGGGTTGGTTTTACCAAGACAAGAGCATGGTTGGGTTGGAAAAATGATAAGGATGGGGTTCCTCCTTGGTTGATGGAAAACAAATGACAGACAAGTGAAATGATAGAGGTAAAAACAAAGGGAAAGAAAAAAACACTCAATGAATAATCTGTTGCAAGAAGTTTAATACTTAAAATATAATTTCAAGACATTAAACATGTATCAAAAACACAATTACTCCCACAGGTTGCAATAAAAACAAATCTTCACCAAAGCATTAGCTATTTTACAAGTTGCATGTTAGTAAAGATAAGTTATACAATCGCTGAAGGAAATGAAATGTACTTCGCACCAATAAAAAATTGCATTCAAGATAACATAAAAACACATGAAGATTTGGACAAAAACACTGTCATCAAAAGTATATTCACCAGTTAGAGAACTTTAATCCATGCATAAAATAGGTTCAACCAGTTGATGTATTGATCTTCTTTTCCCCAAAAACTCAACCCCTAAAACATACAAAAGTTGCATATTTATCAAAGACGTAGAGGCCCTCGACTAATGTGGAACTACGGCTTAACTCTACGACATCAGTGGTAAAACAACTTATTGATTTAACTAAAAAAGGTTGGAGTATAGTAATGTATACTTCAAACTTAACTTAACAAAGAGGTGGTTCACAGATGACCACTTATTGTGCCTTAAAAGTCTTGACTTAAACAATTAAATTGTTGCTAATGATGAAACTAAACTGATGCATATATTGGAGTGAACTAGGATTTGACAGAATTGAGTTATGTATCGAGCACTGACATCCAAGCGCGTTGTTGGAGGCCACTGAGAGATAACTGGATGTGTTGGAGGTGTTCTCCCTTAACTTATCTCTCGGGGGAAGAAACAAGTCTTCTGGTGCTTTTTATGGAGTCTTGACATTCCTTCTGCAGTTTGGAGTATAGTTTCTCCAATTCCTAATTGTGGTATGCTAGTGTTCTGCTTCTCAACATGAATTTTCCTTTGATGATTTGGCTCGACATCAAGTTATGTTGTCACGTGTAACTCTCAGATTGGACCCTAGAAGTGATATTAGCACGTGATTACGAATGTTTTTGAGGGTGGTTTGGATCCACACTGCTCTGAATTCCGCAATCAACCACCAATTGCAACATACTTCACAGGTTGTACCATGGTTTCAATTGTGGAACCGCTCTAGGAGATTAACGTTCGAGCACTTTTTTTTCCGCAATGAAGTGTGCTTGTCGATCACTTTTGCAATCTGTGATCTGGGTGACCCTACTACTTTAGCACCTCTGTTAAAGTTTATCTGTCCGTCAAGTTTAAAATTCTTCTAACTATATTTAGAGATGGCACCAATTTTTCCTGTCCTCAAAAAGAAGATCAAACCAACAACACTAACACACCCCGGTGCCTGAAATGAGTGCCACATGTCATAACAGATGAATGCCATGCGTCTCAACAGATGAATGACATACATCTTCAGCTCTTCGATGTTCGGGAGCTTTTGAATGCAGAGCATGAATATCTCTCGGAGGACCAACCTCCCGGAGTGACGTGGCAGTTCAGAGCTTTGGTACTTCGAGGCTCCGATACTTTGGCAATTCAGTACTTCAAAGAACTGTGTTTTCTCTGGATTAAAATCTCTCGGAGTGATAATCTTGCGAAGTCATTAACCACACTTTTTGCTAATTTACCCGAGATTAAAAATTTAATCATTTTAATATTTCGAGACTTTGGGTGCTCTGGCCCTTCGACACTTCGGAGCTCTGACAATTCGGGGAACTATGTTTGCTCTGAATTAAAATCTCTCAGAGTGACGTGGGAGCCTGAAATGAGTGCCATGTGTCATCTGAAATCAATCAACAGGTGGCATATTGTAAATTCTAACCTTGTACAATATCTACTGCAAACTGATATTCAGAAAAGATACAATGGCAAATACAAACATTACACAGAGATTTTTCACCTGGAAACCCAAACCAGGAAAACCAGCATATATTATATTCATACATTGTGTTACGTTGTTTACAATACAATATACATATAGGAGCCAACGGCATCCAAAAACCTAACCCAATGACCTGGATTAGTCCAAAACCCTAATTTCTTAACCGAAAATAGAAAACCATTGGCAAAGAAACCATGTGCCGAAAAACCACCTAAATATAATGCGGTCCTGAAAATGTGGTCCTGAAAATGCGGTCCTGCCGAAAAAAAAAAATCGGGGGCGCTGCCCCCGAACCCTCGCGCTGGGGGCTCCACCCCCCTGTGCGCCCAGTGCAGACGCTCAGACACTACTACTCATGCAAAGAATATAACACATACCCAACATTCTCCCACTTGTTGTTTTCTTTGCACACAGGGGGTTACAGGGTTACATAGTCAACAATGCCCATGGATCCTCTACACCAAGAGAACTTCTCAGTGCTCACAGATTTTGTTAATGAATCTGCAACATTCTTCAAAGTGTCCACCTTCATCAGTGATACTTTATTTTCTTCAATCATGTCTCTCACAAAGTGATATTGAACATCAATGTGCTTTGTCTTTGAATGATAAGTAGGGTTCTTCGCCAAAAAAATTACACTCTGACTGTCACACTCTATCCTTACAGCTTGTTGTACCAACCCAATACCTGAACATAATATTTGTAACCATATTGCTTCCTTACTTGCATGAGTGGCTGCCATGTATTCAGATTTTGTAGTTGAAAGTGCCACTACATCCTGTCTTTTGCTCATCCAACTTATTGCTCCTCCAAACAGGTTAAACACATACCCGCTTGTAGATCTCCTACGATCCAAATCTCCAGCCCAATCTGCATCCACAAAGCCATGTATATCGACCACTCTGTCCAATCCCGGTCTTCCTTCATAGCACAATCCATAGCTAGCAGTGCCACGCAAATACCTAAAAACCCTTTTTACTGTTGTCTAATGCTCCTTCCCTGGTTTTGACATATACCTGCTCAAAACTCCCACTGCATGTGCAATGTCCGGTCTAGTACAGACCATTGCATACATCAAACTGCCAACTGCACTCGCATATGGAACATGACACATGTCCTCCTCTTCTTCATGTGTCTTGGGACACTGATCCGCAGATAACTTTACACCAACAGGAATAGGAACCTTGACCGGTTTACATTCCTGCATATTAAACCTCTGCAATATTGTCTCAACATATTTTCTCTGATTTAACCCGAGTTTCCTCCTTTTTCGATCTCTTTTAATTTCCATGCCCAAAATGAAATTTGAAGCACCAAGATCCTTCATGTCGAATTTAGAGGACAACTAAGTTTTCACATCCTAGATAATCTCCTTGTTGTTTCCTATCAGCAACATGCCATCCACATACAAGACCAAATAAATCAAATGATCGCCAATTAATTTAGTATACACACAGTGATCCTCTTTGCTTCTTGTGAAGCCATGTCCCAGCATATAAGTATCAAATTTTTGATACCACATCCTTGGTGATTGTTTTAAACCATACAGGGACTTTTTCAACTTGCATACCAGCTCCTTTCCTTTCACAGCATAACCTTCTGGTTGCTTCATAAAGATTTCTTCTTCCAGATCCCCATGTAGGAATGTTGTCTTCACATCCATTTATTCTATTTCAAAATCAAATGCAGTAGCAACAGATAACATAAATCTTATAGAGGTTAACTTGGCAACAGGAGAAAAAATCTCACCAAAATCAATTCCCTCAACCTGGGAATAACCCTTTGCTACTAATCAAGCTTTGTATTTGTCTACTTTTCCTTCTGCATTCAGCTTCTTTT
>JASDQU010737980.1:133195-153239 GCA_032191745.1 Picea mariana
GCAGTGTTCTAATCCTTTCATCTATGAGTCTCAACTTGACCCTTCCTCTTTCTATGATTCTGGTTGTCGAATCATTACCTAAGAAAACATTACCTCCATCATACTTTTCATATTCGCAGAACCACTCCTTGTGGGGAGTCATATGAAATGATGCACCAGAGTTAATCAACCATGCCTCGTGATCTGCATGTGTGCTTGAAGAGGCCAAGTACACATCCCCTCCTTCCTTGGAGGTCTTTTCTTCTGTTGAAGAAGATTCTTCAGATCCCTTCTTTTTCTCAACTTTGAATCTACACTGCTTCTTATAGTGCCCTTCTTTTCCACACCTCCAACATACCCTTACAAACTTTTCAGGAGACTTAGATCTCCCACTTGAGAAATTAGATTGATTTCTTTCATGTGAACGTCCTCTTACAAATAATGCGTCTGTGCTATGTCCTTCCATATTCTTTCGTCTCATCCCCTCTGACAACAAGGATGAGACCACTTCTTCAAACTTCAAAGAAGTTGTATTACTACCTATGGCCACAACTAGACTATCCCACGAGTCTGGTAAAGAACACAACAAACTAATACATTTATCTTCATCTAAAATTTTAATCTCAACAGATACTAACTGACTTACCATAGTATTGAAGGCGTTCAAATGCTCTGCCACCGAGTCTCCATCTCTCATCCTCAAGTTATACAGCTTCTTTCTCAGGAATAGTTTATTTACCAGGGACTTAGACTGTTACAACTTCCCCAACTTTTCCCATAAATCCTTGGCTGTAGCTTCCTCTGACACATTCAATAATATTGAATCAGAGAGACACAGTCGGATTGTGCTCTTTGCCTTCCGATCCATCTTTTTCCAGTCATCTGCAGAAGTTCCTGTAGGTGCACTACCTGGATCTACCGCGATCCACTGATCTCTGTCCACCAAAAGATCTTCCATCTTAAGCTTCCACATCTCAAAGCTTTTCCCATTAAACTTCTCGATCTCCATCTTCGAATTGCTTGCCATTTCTTTTCACTTGAAAAACAATACCGCAAATCTCCCACTGTAACAAGGCTTATCACAGTCCCGAGCCGAACCCTTGACCACAAAGGCGTTCCCCTGAAGCCAATAAAGCTCTGATACCAAATGTAAATTCTAACCTTGTACAATATCTACTGCAAACTGATATTCAGAAAAGATACAATGGCAAATACAAACATTACACAGAGATTTTTCACCTGGAAACCGAAACCGGGAAAACCAACATATATTATATTCACACATTGTGTTACATTGTTTACAATACAATATACATATAGGAGCCAACGGCATCGAAAACCCTAACCCAATGACCTGGATTAGTCCAAAACCCTAATTCCTTAACCGAAAATAGAAAACCATTGGCAAAGAAACCATGTGCCAAAAAACCACCTAAATATAATGCGGTCGCGAAAATGCGGTCCCGCCGAAAAAAAAAAATTCAAGGGTGCTGCCCCTGCACCCCCCCTCTAACCCCCCTGCACGCCCGGCACAAACGCTCAAACACTACTATTCGCGCAAAGAATATAACACATATGATGTCAGTTGAAAAAGATTTTATGAGAAAGGGGCTTCGGTGCTTCCACACTTCGACATTTTGGGAGATTTTGACTGTAGAATTTGAGAATATCTCGGAGGACGATCTCTCGTAGTGACATGTCACAAAAAGAGAGTGACACGTGTCACCTGAAAAATGAGCAGATGACGTAACCAAAGTACCTGAACATGAACATGAGTGTCATGTGTCATCGATAGATGAATGCCATGTGTCTTTGGTAAATGAATGCCACATGTCTTCAACTCTTCGAGACTCTGACTCTTCAGAGATTTTCTCTTGTTTTGGATTGAAACCTACCAGAATGACAATCTTCTGGAGTGACGTGGCAACATTTCAAGAACTTCGGTGTTTGGAGGCTTCGACACTTCGACATTCAAGCACTTTGGAGGCTTCGACACTTCGGCATTCGAGCACTTCAGAAGATTGAAACAATGACAAGTTCGGATGCCCAAATGTCAGAGTCGTGGAGCGACGTTCCTATTGCTTTGTTGTTAAACCTCGCGCGATTTTGAAACTCCAAATGCACGAGAGTCGTTGATCTGAATTGACTGTTGGATCTCCACTATCGAAAATTTAACATGTCTATCTGGTTGTTTCCTATGTAAACAAAGGACTTGGTCAACCTACTGCACGCTCAATCAATGGTAAACATGATGACAAATATTTTGAACCCAAACCATGGCATGCAATTATCTTTCAAGAAAACATAAATAATGGTGCAAAATAAGTAAAGATGGGTAGGGGCCATTGAAGCTGAGTGACTAAATCATGGAGAATAAGCTTAGCAAACACAAAACAAAAATCAAACTTGATGGATGTATAGGGTAAAGGAGGGAAAAGGGCAGGGGTGTAGACCTAGGTTACAACAGTTGTGATAATGGTTAAACCATGATTGTCTTGCATATTGGTTGGCGAGCAGACCATATGTAATGGTGGAACCATCCACACACTAAGTAGTTGCTCATGTGAAAGGTGAAGTGTCAAAGTCTAAAGGATGCAAACCAAAAGGAATATCTCTATGTAGCCATGTGTAGCAAACATACAAATAAATCTCAAAAGCTGGCAATCATCCCATATCAAGCTAAAATGCCATCGCTTTCCCCATCCACTGAATGCTAAGCATGCACTAAATAAGTTGGAAAGGAGTGGAAAGGAAAGTTTGACCAGACTAGGGTACATGCAAATATATCTACCAGGGTTATGGACACTCGTTGGCAACAAAGAAAGGTTTGTGACGCTGTGGTGACTCCATCGGGGCTATGGACGCTCACGGGCAATGGAGCAACACCTGTGATATATCTATACACACCTGGTGAAAAATATTTGATTATCCCAAATATATATTAGCCCCATGACGAAGATACCAACCTGGATCGTCGAGCAATTTAAGGAAATAAATATCATCATAACTCGTCCTTTATTTATAACAAACGAGCTCCGTTAGGCGACATGCAAGCATCACTAGTGAGCCCATGATCAAAATCTGGACCAGGGGGCAAAATTTTGCTCAATTTTCAAAGTGCTCGGAATGCGACGAAAACGGTGCCATTGCGTCCGTCTCGTCTTCCTGATTCCGGCGGTATATTTACTTTCTCAAACGGAGTTTGTATGGAGAAGATATCGCGATCTGTTCGCCGAGCCAAATAGGGAAAAATTTGATGTTGACGGTACATGTCCGTACAGTCCGTACAGGACACGTGTCAAGTCCGTACAGGACACGTGGCAGGTCCGTACAGGACACGTGGCGGCTCCAGATGATGACACGTGTCAGGCAGATTTGGACTTTTTGGTGTACGGTTTTACCAATCTTGAAGTGACATGTGTCACCACTGGAAGGGTGACATGTGGCACATGATGACGTCAGCATCCTATGTGGCCCGGGATGACGTGGCTTGATCGTACGACTCACACGTGGCAGTTGACGTGGCAAGCATTCATTGGTTGTCAGTAGGCGAGTTATATTGCAACACGTGGCATCTAGTTGGGCAAATGTTAGGGCGCCACATGGCCCAATCAAGGGCTGCCATGTGGCACCCATTTATTGGGTGTTGGTGTTTTGTGTGGTTTATTAAAAATTATATGGAGGCCGTCGGGTTCGACCCCCGGACCTCCCCCACCATTCCAAAGTTCTCAACAAAGTCCAACCAACCATCGCGCCCACGGTAATACTTAATAAATATATGCATTTGAATACATTTAAAGTGGTAAGTTGTAATATGTGGCGGGGGGTCAGGCCAGGGCTTAGCCACAGCCCGAGGTTTTATCGCACCACATGTGACCACTATACATTTATATGCGCGCGCGGGGTTAAGTGTATAGCCCACGGTTGTATTCCGTTTAACCATATGATCGTTCCTTCTATTAAATGGCGCACGGGAGTTTGAATGTTCAAATGTTTTGCCACGGTTATGCCCTTCGTTCACATGGCGCGGTTTAAAACCATATAGCACAGTTGTATTGTTTTAATATATGACCATTTTAAATGTGGCACGGGATTAATACATAGCCGGGTTTTGGTATAACCAACTATTCACGCGGGGTTTTAAAACCATAAAACATGGTTTAACCAATGGTTTAATAATGTGCGCGGTTTCAAACGGTTGGCACGGTTTTAAAACCGTTATCACTTTTTGCTTTTAGCCCGAGGTCGTATGACCCAGGTGACCGAGTGCTAGGCGGTTGGGGGCTGGAGGCACCCTAACCGTCCTACAGTTTGCATGGTTATTCGGAACCGCTCGGTGCCAGGTTATAACGCATTTTTGGAGCATGTTTTGGGTTCATGCACACAGAGGTGCGTTTTGTAGAACCAGTTCCAGCAAAGCTTGAAGGAGGAAAATGGAGGAGGCCTAACTTCTTCATCTTTTGGCCGTTTGAGGTGCTGTAAAAGCCCAGCTAGGGGTTTTTGGACGTGCTAGATCCATTGGTGTTGTTTTCAAGGCCATTTGAAGACTTCTTCTGCAAGTTTTTCACCATTGAAGTTCCAGGAAGCTCCAGGGAGCTTGAAGCCCTATTTGATGGAGGACATGGTTTGGTGAGCCTATGTTTGTTTTCTGTGAATGAATAATCATTTTTGGCTAATTGATATGCTATGAACACATTGGGACAGGTTTCAGAGGCTGTTGAGGACTTTTACAGGTGTTTTTGCCAAAGAGAAGCTCAGGGAAGCTTATGGCCACATGTAGAAGAGGTCATGCCCAGATGAGCCATGATCCGTTTTCAGAGTTTTATTAGTCATTTTTGGGGTTTTTATGTGTTCTGATCTCAATGGTACAGTCTGTTTTTCCATTGGAGTTGAGCAGCAGCTTATAAAAGAACTTTTGACTAATTAATCCCAGAGAGCCAAGTCCATTATGGAGGCTCAAGGAGATGTAGCTCGGAGGGGGGTGAACTCCTTTATCATGTTGTTCTTGTTGTGCATTTGATGGTTTATTTGCTACAAGTATTGTTGTTGTGTATTCATTTGAAGTACATATTTAACCATTTACAAGAACATTTCCTCATACATATAAAGGAAGAAGCATGAACTTAACACATAAGTTTATTTTGCATATTTATACACATGAAGCAAGGTCCTGTAAAGTTTATTTTAATGAAGTAGGGGTGCTTGCATAGCATAACAAGTCAGCCTTCTATTTTCAGATCATCCCAACATGATGGAATCTTTCAGGTAACTGTTACATTTTTATTTTTTCTGGAATTTCTGATCTTAAAAGTGAGTTATGACCCTCTACACTTTCTCCTTATCAGTTAGGAAAGACTAGTAGAGATTTAGGCTTCGCCCAATGTGTCGCCATTTGTTGCGCCCGCACAACAACCTCCCAATTTTCTTGTCTTAGTCTCTCTCCGAGACAAAAAATTGGGCCCCCTTTCAATTCTTCCAAATAGAACCCTCACACTCTCTCCCTCGCACAAATGGCTACACCCAAGTTTTTCCTCTCGCTCTCCCCACCTCATTATTTTTAGTTACTCCTTAGATCACTTCTACCCAAAAATCCACACTTCAACAAGTTCCTTCTTCCTGCGTTGACACATAGCGCATCGAAGAGCGCATCCTTTATTTCACCGGTACATTGGCGTGCCATTGATTCCTTCGCCAATACATAAGCCACCTCCCTTTGAACTTGGTTGACGTGTTAGCGCGCCTCCGCTAAACTTCACTGACGCATGTCTTCTTCACCTATGAATTATGCGTGATCAACACCAATACATCAGTAATGTTCGCACGTTCATTATAACCACACACACTCCTTCCACCTACTGACTTTCTTCCACTTGCGTCGATGCATCACATAATGATGACGCTCCCTCCCTTTCGCTCTGTTACAATGCTTATCGATGAGGTTCACCTCTTCGTCCTCGACACACTACTCGTTGACAAGTTTCCCTCTCTCGTTGTTGATGCGTCAGTGGAAGGATGCCAACCCCTCGTCGTCATCAAGTGCATTAATGACAATCTTCTCCCTCTCGTCAATGCTGATCAGGTCAGCGTAGCCCACTTTCATCTTGAGTCCTATCTTGTTCCCTTCCCAACTCGGATCCCTTCTTGTTGCGCTCATAAGCCAATCCCTTTACATTTCCAATGACTAAACTCCATGACTATCTAGATAGTTGGTCAATAATTGCCTATCTCATCTGATTCGCTTCAGATCATAGTCGTAATCAAGTTTGTAGTGTTCCCCAGTGGCTTTCTTCGTGCACATGGTACTAGCTTGATTGCTTTATGTTTCCTAACGTTATGACTAAATCTTCATTATGGAAGCCTCGCCTAGTATCATATAGGTTAATCACAACACTTATTGGTCTTGCACTGGTTCCGAAATGCACTTCGGAAGAAATTTGGTCCTTTCAGCTCCTAGACACGTCAGTTGAAAGTTTTTGAGGATTTATAACTTTGTGCTATTAATGCATAACCTCATTGTCAATGGGTGGATCAGGACCCTGTACATCACAGATGACCCGACAACTAGCAACTAATTTGGGCGAAGCAACAACATAAACGAGACCCAAACTTTCATTAAAAAACGTCTTTGGGTGCAATATTTTGGCGTCCATCAAAGTGAAATTTTCATCCCCAAAATTGGTTAATTGTATGATTTTCGCCATTAAGATTCTAACGCAACTGACAGAATCAAATTCTGAGGCCTAAAAGTTACAAACCGATCAACGAGGATTTCTAGGCTAGTCTGCCTCGACACCCATGACATCGATAGAATACTTGAATGACATATCCAATTATCTCGGTAAAAGCATCTCTTCGTTCTCTCAGCATCGCAAAAAATGGTACCTCAATCTGACGTTGTATGAGTGAGTTATGAGCTTTTAAAGTTAAGTCGGATAGCGTTAACATCTCCTTCAGGCATGTAACTAGTTAACACCGCCCATACACAAAAGTTTCATTTTTTTTTAAGAGCATTGGTTTTAATGAAAAACTATTTTATTAAAATTATGCTTTAATTCAAAATTTATTTCAATCTGATAAAATATTTAACTTCAAATTTATATGAATTGAACTAAATTAATTAAAAAAAGGGAGTTAATTAATTAAAATGAGGCAATAACTAAATGAATTTGGACAAAAAGGGAATAAATTAATTAAAATGAGGCAATAACTAAAGGCGAGTTAAGGTGAAGTTCTCCGATCGACATGGTTGATAACAATTGCCCCGATGTGACTCGCGACGTTCGTACCAAGTTCTCCAATCCACATTGACAATGCTCGTAACTCAAGTTCAACGCTGAGTCTGTGCTCTGTGCTCAACACATTCGGTTTGGTATGATTGGCGAAATGTAGAAGGGAAGCGTGGCATGCCCCACGACCCCCCTTTTTGTATTTTCCCAAGGTAAAGTGGGGAAATGGCGTGGCATGCCACCCTCCCTTTCCCCCTAATCATGAATTATTTTAAACTAACCTTATGTGTGCCATGGAAACGTGAAAGGAGGGGAGGGCTCATGCCCCCGTGTGCTTAATCCTTTTTGGGAATATTTTAATTATAATACCTAAGCTTGAGAGGTGAGGTAGAGTGGTGGAAGGAGCCCCCATTTAAAGAAAAATGTAATTATTTTATTTTGAATTTCCTCCCCTCACATGAACTTATTTAAAATCAGATTTAAACGGAGTGCTATAATGTGAAACCAAGTCTAATGTGCGAAAATTCAAGTTCAGTGAGTCTGCAACATATGCATGATGATGATATAGAGACCGAGTCTAGGCTTCAAATTTGCAACGACCGCTTGCCCATAGAGCTTACATGAGTGTGTGCCAAGACGATCATTCGATGAATTTCATAACTTAGCTTCC
The DNA here is from genome assembly GCA_032191745.1 of Picea mariana. Classification (NCBI taxonomy): domain Eukaryota; kingdom Viridiplantae; phylum Streptophyta; class Pinopsida; order Pinales; family Pinaceae; genus Picea; species Picea mariana. Next base: position 141,071 of record JASDQU010737980.1, read on the forward strand.
ATCTTTCACCCGACGACGTTCATGACTTGGCCTTCGATGTGTATCGTAGGAGTTCGTTCAAACTCCTTCGATGCACATCAAAGGATTTCCCATCAACTCCTTCGATGTGCATCAGAGTAGTTACATTCAACTTCTCCGATGCAAATTAGAGGATTTGACATCAACTCCTCCGATGACAAATAAGAGGAGTCAGTATTTACTCTTCTGATGGAACATCAGAGGAGTTAGTGTTAACTCCTTCGAATAAAAAAATGTCTTTCGTAAAATGACCATAGCTTTTGACTTGGGTGTCCATTTTGTGCGTTCTTTATACCGTTGGAAAGGTATTTCTGATATCTACAACTTTATAGTTATGGGTTTTAATAAATTACTAACTTATTGCCTTCGTTTTGCAAGATGAATATATTGTACATTGTCGGCAACCCCCAGAGAACACAATGTCTCCATCATGAGGAAATGAGGCGGGAATCGAATGCAGGGAAGTTTACATGATACTTAAATTATTTAATGATTCATTTATATGCGTTCTAATGATTGGTATTGATAGTTTATTTGAAGTTAGTCTCATCTACTCTATGTTGAATGGTGCTAGGTACTGAGCGGAGGATGGTCACACTCAACGTTCTTGCAATGCAATCTATAGCTAAAGATGACGAAATAGAAATAACAACGGATGTAGCAATGATAAAGCAACAATAAGGGAGATACAACACAAATAACTGAAGAGGAGATCTGACCCACATGACGACCGATTATCAAATTTGGATAACAAAGATGTTCCCATGCTCGGGCGTGTCTTCATGATATGCAAGGCACATGTGGTCAAAATCCATGACAACCCATCAACGCCAGGAGACAAATTCGAAATGTAACCACTGTCTTTGTTACTCATCATCACAAACAGAATAAGACAATTGTTGGAAGACGAAAGGTCACAGAGGAAGGCGGAAGGCCAAGGGTCACATTGGGCCACATTAAATACTAAAATTGTACCCAAAGAAAGGGATTTTGGCTCTTCAAACATTGTACACTTCTGAACTACTTTGGGAATACAATGTCAACTGTAATGTCCCTTTCCAAATAGGAGCTCCAGAAGAGGAGGCTTAATGGTCTAAATCGCCCCATTAGACTATAGCCAGGGCCAAAGAGGGGTAAACAAAGTTACTAGAGGTCACTCCAGTCACAGGTGTTATATTCGGAAAGTGACATTGAGCTAAAAGGGGTTAAAAGCGCTTTTAAGTCATTATGAGCTAAAAATAGAAGTCAACAGTGAATTAGGGTTTCAGTAGTGATTTAGGGTTTTGGAAGTCAACAAAGAATTAGGGTTTCAACACAATTTAGGGTTTTGGAAATCAACAATGAATTAGGGTTTCAACATGATTTAGGGTTTTGGAAAGCTATAAAGGAAGGGTCGGCAACCTAATTCATTATTATGTAGATTATGACTTGTCATTGAGGAGAAGAGGCGCATCTCAAGAGAGATAGTTCAGTGTATTCCAGGAGGAAGACACCAGTTGGCTTATTTCAATGTTGAAAGACACACCCTAGTCACCGAGGAGATCATCCAGGTCTTCCATCATTCTTCATTGATTCCGCAGTGCTCCCATATTCCAGGTATTATCTTTTAGTTGCTTATTTGTATTCCGGCTAAGATCCTTTTGTCTTTAGATCTAGCTGAGTGTTGTTATTTTATTCAGCCGCAGTTGCTTATTTATATTCTAGCTAAGATCCTTTATATGTTGATCTAGTCGAGTATTGTTAGTTATTCAGCCACATTCGACCATTTTGTAATCCACAGAGATATCACAATACAAACTTTGCAGTCCTTTGTCGCGTTTATTATTTATATGATCATTTATATGCTGTAAACCTTTGATCCTACACACATTAACAACGTTTCCTAGACTAGCCAAGTCATGAACATTACAGTGGTATCAGAGCTTTAGTCCTGCTAGCATATGACTAAAGACAATGAGTGTAGCAGAAGACCCAGAGGGCCGTGAACACGTAGGTGACGAATATGTCACTTACAACAGGCATCAGGAAAGAAGGCATAGGCCTGATTTCCCCGCTTTTCCTCCTGGCTTAGAGGAAGAGGAAGAGGCACACAGAGAAGTGGAGAGAAGGGCAGAGCGTGAGGCTGAGCACGAGGCAGAGAGGATGCTAGGAGACAGATATGAGCGACCAGAGGGCAGTGGCAAGGCCCCCGTAGATCCAGAGGCAACTTTCATGCAGGTTATCAACGATATGTTAGCTAGTCAATGGACCATGTCTCAGTCCTTAGCACAGGTGGTTGATAGATTGGCTAGAGTGGGCACCCTAGATACACAAGTCCCACATGCAGCACAGGGGAACTCGAGAGCAGGCAGTACACCCCAGTCACCCTCTCGCACATACACCTCTGCGAGTAGGATTCCCAGACCCTTGTTTCCCAGTTTCCAGAGGGCACCTCCGGTAGCAACACTGCCACCGATACCACAGAAGCCACCCACTCATGTTGACGACATTGCAGAGTATAGGAGAGAATACGCAGCATTGGGTCGTGACTTCCATCAAGATATAAACTTAGTCGAGTACTGTGGACTCAGACTCAGGAACCGCCCCAAAGAGCCGCATAGGGGAGGACCACAACAACAACAGGGGCATAACCTTGATTTCATCCGAAAAGTTGGGAAACTCACCATCCCTTCTTTCGACGGATCAACCAAATACACCGCCAGAGCTTGGGTACAGAAGCTAGACACGTATTACAAGCTCAACCAGATGACTGAGAAAGAGGCCATCAGTTTTACGACCTTACACTTGGAGGGTGAGGCACACGAGTGGTGGTACCATGGACTGGTGACATTGGGCCACAGTCGCATCATCTCCTATAGGGAGTTTACAGATAGGCTCATGGACAGGTTTGACAGGAAGGATCTCGAGATACACTTCAGAGATCTAGCCTAGTTGAGACAAACTGGCATAGCAGGGGCGTTCATCACAGAGTTTCAACGGGGAGCCGTGGTAGTGATAGATATATCAGAGCCTAGGATGATCATGCTATTCATAGAAGGACTCACAGAGCCTTTGAAAGGATGGGTGAAGGCATACAGGCCTCCCACTTTGCAAGATGCCATCCTTCGCACTCGAGATCTGGCAGACTCAGTGCCAAAGACTAAAACTTTCTCCAAACCATTTGTGCCCGAGAGGGATCGAGACAGGAAGCCATTCCAGAGATAATGGAAGGGCAAGGAGAAGTTGGATGATGAGACTAGGCGAGAGCTTATGAGGAAAAAGCTTTGCTTTAGCTGCAGAGATCCTTGGGTCCCAGGCCACAGGTGCATGGGCAAGGGAGAGATTCATTATATTAAGGTAGCAGCAGACAGCGTGGACAGTGAGGAGGAGGAGCAGGATAGTGAATCCACTAGTTCAGAGAAGGAGTCAGTACCAACAGAGGAGCAACCTCCTCGTAGACCACCGACATTGGCAGGAGCCCATCCTCCAATAGTCCCACAACCGCCAGAATAGACTAACAGGAGGAAACCAACAAAGGGAGGTGTCATAGCGACCCTTTCTGGTGTTCCCATGTATGATATTGATCTGAAAATAGAAGATTGACGTGTCATGCTATGCAAGCACCCTCTACTTCATTAAAATAAAACTTACAACACCTTGCTCCATGTTTTAAATTATGCAAGATAAATTGTGTGTTAAGTTCATGCTTCTTTTAAATGGTTATGTGTGAGGCCTTTACAAGATTAAATATGTGGTTTTCATAAATACAACAACAAAAATAACTTGTAGCAAATAATAACCAGCAAACACTCACAACAAGAACAACATGATAAAGGAGTTCACCCCTCTCTGGACTACATCTCCTTGAGCCTCCTTCAATGGACTTGGCTCTCTGAGATTAATTTGTCAAAGATTCTTTTACAAGATGTTGCTCAACTCCAATGGAAATTCTGGCTATACCATTAGGATCAGAAGACATAAAAACCATAAAAATGACTAATAGAACTCTGAAAACGGATCATGGCTAATCCGAGCATGACCTCTTCTACATGTGGCCTTAAGCTTCCCTGAGCTTCTCTTTGGCAAAAACACCTGTAAAAGTCCTCAAATGGATATAAAACCTATCCCAAAGTGTTCAGAGCATAAAAATTAGCCAAAAAAGATTATTCAATCACATAAAACAAACATGTGCTCATTTGAGCATGACCTCAAACAATGAGGGCTTCAAGCTCCCTAGAGCTTCCTGAAACTTCAATGGTTAAAAACCTGGAAAAAGAAGTCTTCAAATGGCTTTGAAAACAGTGCCAATGGATTCAGAACGTCCAAAAACCCCTAGATGGGCTTTTTCGACACCTCATTTGGCCAAAAAAATGAAGAAGATAGGTCTCTTGCCATTTTCTTCCTTCAAGCTTGTTGTCTATGGTTCGCCAAAATGCACCTCTGTGTGCCCAACCTAGCTCACGCGCGTTTTTACGTGCTTAAACCCAGCAACGAACACAACCGCATAACTGTGCAAACTGTAGGACAGTTACGGGCGCACCTACCCCTAACCGTCAAGGGCAAGGTCGTATGACCCATGCGACCACGTGCTAGTATAAACATAGGCTCCCGTTCCACAAGCCAATGGTCAAAGGATAAATGGCGGGTCGTTTGTATAACCGTTGGAACAAAACACAACCACGCGCGTGCCCGAATGGTATAGCATTGGGTCATATGTAATACAATGTGCGACCAAGGGCTGGGGCTAAGCCCCGGCCCGGTCACGGCCCAAACTATACACATATGCAAACATTTAAATATATTTTGCCATATATATTACAAGGAACAACCAGTGGCGCGCCGGTAGGCGGCTCTTGCCAAGTCTCTCCCCCCTGCCCGAAGGTCGCGGGGTCGACTCCGACCAACAACATAATTTTAAACCAATAGATATATGACACGTGATGGCCATTGATTGGGCCACGTGTTGTCATCTCGTTCTCTGCAAACATGCCATGTCACATGCCAACTGTCCAAATAACTGCCACATCAACGTCAATACGGACTGTACAGTCAGCACCCCTTTTTTTTGCCTGTTTGTCATTTTGAACAAAACGCGATATCTCTCGCTCCCGACGTCCATTTGAACCCAAACGAGTTGCGTTGGGTTCGTAACGATGAGGCCTATGCTCTCATTTGATTTGAAGCAACTTTGAACACTCTGAATTTTTGAGCAAAATTTGACCCCTGGTCCAGATTTTGATCACGCCTTCCCATTGAAAGGCTTTTGGACCCACAAAATCTTATGATTATCTGTCTGAGCTTCAATACTCTTCTACTTTCAAGTTCTATCAACTGATTCTACTTGAAAAGTCTTTTCAACAATCACCTGGATACCTTGACATGCCTTGCACTGCAACTGGCTATGTCCCTCAACCACTGTTCTCTGGCTGCTGCTGACCCACTGCTCTCTTTGTGGTTGGAAGACTTCCAACCTTCCCACTAAAAATCAAGTCCCTCTTGCGAACTCTTTGACGTCAACACAATCAGCTCTCCAATGGCTGCAAAAACTTTCCTGCGACATCTTGTCACAAGCCAAGAAATCCATCAATCTTGAAAATAAATTTGTACAAGACTGAAAATGATGCCAACAAAGTCTTTTTTCTCTTCAAGCAAATGGTCGCATCGTGTGCTTCATCAAAGTACACGGTGTTTTTTTGCAGCTTGGTGTACTCAATATCAACTTACAAGCCAACAAACACCATCGATTAAACATAAGTCGAAAAAAATGATCGACACAACATAGTCATCAAGACAACATCGACACAAGTCGAAACTCATTTGAAACATATCAACCTTCCCAATATGACAAGTCAACATTCATGATACACAATCATGTTACTATCATGAGCCATTCATGATGAACTATCACCGAGTTCACTGCTTACACATACACAAAAACACATGCATGTGCATAGCTCTTCAACTCTCCTTCAAGTACAAGCATAAGTACATAAACTAGAAACATGTGGGTACATAAGAGCTGAATATGAAAAAGATATATGGCTGTAACAAGTGAACATCATACTCCACTTTTACATCCTCCTGGCGAAGTTGTGCAACAACAAAAATGCCTTCACACGAATTGCATTCACATGCAAACTTGCATCATACAAGTTATGATAAACTGCTACAACTTGTCATACTCTCGACATAAATGCATACATAAGATGGAAATATGCATCCACAACAGAAAAATGCAAGCCTTACTTGCTCAAGAAATCCAACCATTTCTTACCAAGCCAACTCAACGGTGACTTTTTCTGCTGAAAATCGTCCTCTTGTGAATCATCTTGACTCACATCGATGATGGAATCTCCTCTTCCATTCTTGCCAATCTCTTTATCCATCTGCTTCTTGTGCTGTAGATGAGTGGTTGGATGCAATGTCCAACATTGGTCAATGAGATGACCTCGCTTCTGGCAATGAGTGCAAATCTTTTGCATCCTCTTTTCACATTGTCTTTGCTTGTAAAGTTTCCTGAAAGTGGCCAATCTTTTCCAACATTTTGAAATATGATGGTTATATAAACCACAATATGTACATGGATTTTTTCTTCCACTTTTACATGCAAATTTATTATGCTTAACATAATCAAAAGCAACTGAATGATAAGCACAATTATACCTTGAACATTCACCTTTATCGCCTCTTTGAGGAGGTGAATTGGAAGAGTTACAAGATCTCCTTTGAAGACCAACAACAGTGTTCTTGTCCTCATCGCTCTCACAACTCTCTTGTTTCACACATTTGCATTCATCTTGAACATAAGCCTTGCATGCTGGAGGGATTGAAGTTTCAACAAAAGTTCTTGAACTTTCACCTTTATAACCTTCTTGAGGAGGTGAACTTGAAACAAAATTTGTGCTTGGAACTTTTTCCCTTGTCTCCTCAACTTCGGAATTTGCTCCATCTTTCCGTTCATATCCAAGATCACAAAACTTGGGTCTCTCTTCAACAACAATAGGCTCAACAATGCCTTGTGCGTGCTTGCCCAAAACTTTACCTTCATAGCCCATTTTTAACAATAACTTGGACCCTATTCCTCTTGTGTGATTTTCAAAAACACCAAAACATTCATCTTGAGAGGAATTTGAAGATAAACTAACATTACATACCTTATGTTCATGCATGTACATGGTAAGGGTTTCCTTTGCCTCATGGAGTTGGGTCTCCATCTCATGCAACTTTTCAAGAAGTTGGTTTTTCTCCTTCTTCATGGCCATCAACTGCTCTTCAAGGGTAATGCTCTCCTTTCTATCTTCCCACATCTCTTTCACCACATCTCTCATGGTTAGCAACTCCTTCAACATCTCTTTGTCAAAGAACTTTGATTTTGAAGATTTATGAGAACAATCAATGTTTGAAGCTTCCTCCATCCTTTCAAGATATCAAACTTCAACACAAAACTTGCACAAATACCAACAGCTAAATCTCAAGATATCAATGGAAAACACATGAGTAAAACAAACTATGCTCTGATACCACCTGATCTGAAAATAGAAGGCTGACTTGTAATGTTATGCAAGCACCCTCTACTTCATTAAAATAAAACTTTAAAGGACCTTGCTCCATGTTTTAAATTATGCAAGATAAATTGTGTGTTAAGTTCATGCTTCTTTTAAATGGTTATGTGTGAGGTCTTTGCAAGATTAAATATGTTGTTTTCATAAATACAACAGCAAAAATAACTTGCAACAAATAATAACCAGCAAACACTCACAACAAGAACAACATGATAAAGGAGTTCACCCCTCTCTGGGCTACATCTCCTTGAGCCTCCTTCAATGGACTTGGCTCTCTGGGATTAATTTATCAAAGATTCTTTTGCAAGCTGCTGCTCAACTCCAATGGAAATTCTGGCTATACCATTGGGATCAGAATACATAAAAACCCCAAAAATGATTAATAGAACTCTGAAAACGGATCATGGCTCAACCGGGCATGACCTCTTCTACATGTGGCCTTAAGCTTCCCTGAGCTTCTCTTTGGCAAAAACACCTGTAAAAGTCCTCAAATGGATCTGAAACCTATCCCCAAGTGTTAAGAGCATAAAAATTAGCAAAAAATGGTTATTCAATCACAGAAAATAAACATGTGCTCATCTGAGCATGACCTCAAACAATAAGGGCTTCAAGCTCCCTAGAGCTTCCTGAAACTTCAATGATTAAAAACCTGCAAAAGAAGTCTTCAAATGGCTTTGAAAATAGTGCCAATGAATTCAGAACGTCCAAAAACCCCTAGCTGGGCTTTTTCGGCACCTCATTTGGCCAAAAAAATGAAGAAGATAGGCCTCTTGCCATTTTCTTCCTTCAAGCTTGCTATCTCTCGTTCGCCAAAATGCACCTCTGTGTGCCCAACCTAGCTCACGCGTGTTTTTACGTGCTTAAACCCAACACCGAACGCAACCGCATAATTGTGCAAACTGTAGGACAGTTACGAGCGCACCTAGTCTCTAACCGTCAAGGGCAAGGTCGTATGACCCATGCGACCGCGCGCTAGTATAAACATAGGCTCATGTTCCACAAGCCAATGGTCAAACGACAAAAGGCGGGTCGTTTGTATAACCGTTGGAACAAAACACAACCACGTGCACGCCCGAATGGTATAGCATTGGGTCATATGTACTACAATGTGAAACCAAGGGTTGGGGCTAAGCCCCGGCCCGGTCGCGCTCCAAACTATACACATATGCAAACATTTAAATATATTTTTCCATATATATTACAAGGAAAAACCAGTGGCGCGCCGGTTGGCGGTTCTTGCCAAGTCTCTCCCCCCTGCCCGGAGGTCGCGGGGTCGACTCCAACCAACAACATAATTTTAAACCAATAGATATATGACACATGGCGGCCATTGTCTGGGCCACGTGTCGCCATCCCATTCATTGAAAACATGCCATGTCACATGCCAACTGTCCAAATAACTGCCACATCAACGTCCGTACGGACTGTACAATCATCACCCCTTTTTTTTGCCTGTTTGTCATTTTGAACAGAACGCGATATCTCTCGCTCCCGACGTCCGTTTGAACCCAAACAAGTTGCGTTGGGTTCGTAACGACGAGGCCTACGCTCTCGTTTGATTTGAAGCAATTTCAAACAATTTGAAGTTTTGAGCAAAATTTGACCCCTGGTCCAGATTTTGATCACGCCTTCCCACTGAAAGGCCTTTGGACCCAGAAAAGCTTATGATTATCTGTCCGAGCTTCAATACTCTTCTGTTTCAAGTTCTATCAATTGATTCTACTTGAAAAGTCTTTTCGACAATCACCTAGATACCTTGACATGCCTTGCACTACAACTGGCTATGTCCCTCAACCACTGCTCTCTTTGTGCTTGGAAGACTTCCAACCTTCCCACTGAAAATCAAGTCCCTCTTGCGAACTCTTTGATGTCAACACAATCAGCTCTCCAATGGCTGCAAAAACTTTCCTGTGACATCTTGTCACAAGCCAAGAAATCCATCAATCTTGAAAATAAATTTGTACGAGACTGAAAATGATGCCAACAAAGTCATTTTTCTCTTCAAGCAAATGGTCGCATCGTGTGCTTCATCAAAGTACATGGTGTTTTTCTGCATCTTGGTGTACTCAAAATCAACTTACAAGCCAACAAACACCATCGATTAAACATAAGTCGAAAAACATGATCGACACAACATAGTCGTCAAGACAGCATCGACACATGTCGAAACTCATTCGAAACATATCGACCTTCCCAATATGACAAGTCGACATTCATGATACACAATCATGTTACTATCATGAGCCATTCATGATGAACTATCACCAGGTTCACTGCTTACACCTACACAAAAACGCATGCCTGTGCATAGCTCTTCAACTCTCCTTCAAGTACAAACATAAGTACATAAACCCGAAACATGTGGGTACATAAGAGATAAATATGAAAAAGATATGTGGCTGTAACAAGTGAACATCATACTCCACTTTTACATCCTCCTGGCGAAGCTGTGCAACAACAAAAATGCCTTCACATGAATTGCATTCACATGCAAACTTGCATCATACAAGTTATGATAAACTGCTGCAACTTGTCATACTCTCGACATAAATGCATACATAGATGGAAATATGCATCCAAAACAGAAAAATGCAAGCCTTACTTGCTCAAGAAATCCAACCATTTCTTACCAAGCCAACTCAACGGTGACTTTTTCTGCTGAAAATAGTCCTCTTGTGAATCATCTTGACTCACATAGATGATGGAATCTCCTTTTTCATTCTTGCCAATCTCTTTATACATCTGCTTCTTGTGTTGTGGATGAGTGGTTGGATGCAATGTCCAACATTGGTCAATGAGATGACCCCGCTTCTGGCAATGAGGGCAAATCTTTTGCATCCTCTTTTCACGTTGTATTTGCTTGTAAAGTCTCTTGAAAGTGGCCAATCTTTTCCAACATTTTGAAATATGATGGTTATATAAACCACAATATGTACATGGATTTTTTCTTCCACTTTTACATGCAAAATTATCATGCTTAACATAATCAAAAGCAACTGAATGATAAGCAGAATTATACCTTGAACGTTCACCTTTATCGCCTCTTTGAGGAGGTGAATTGGAAGAGTTACAAGCTCTCCTTTGAAGACCAACAACAGTGTTCTTGTCCTCATCGCTGTCACAACTCTCTTGTTTCACACATTTGCTATAGTGTCCCTAAGGCCGAGCCCCGTTGTAAACCATGTTCTGAAAGGAATTGTAATTATGTTTTATAGGCTGGTGAGCCAAGTTTTTATAAGCTGGAGGCTTATGTGTTTGTTAGGCCAGGGAGCCTGAGTGTTGAAGGCCAGTAGCCTACTGTTGTATATGTAATCACGCAGAACAATTAATAAAATATAAACACCGCCATGTGCAGACTGACCACAATAAATGAGTGAAGGGGGACTAAGCATCCATAGAGTGGGCAAGGAATTAGGGGCTGGAAGGTGGGAAAAAGGGCTAAGTGTTGAGCCTAGGGGCTAAGCCTAGGGGGCTTAAGCCTGGGAATAATATTTTAATATTATCCCAAAAGACATGTGCACTTTATGTTTTATCCTAAGTTTCTGGCAAGGAGACGACGTACAAGGGAGATGCATGCTGGTGGAACGCATGCAGTTTCATGGGTGACAAGTGTCAACCCTGATGCATGTGAATAAAACGGCCAGGGTGAGCCGTGAGAAGGGTTCCTCCTCCATTCTACCCGATTCTCTGAATGCATACGGAGCCCTGGATAGTACTACCAACCCGACTCCTGCAGAGAACCTTCGTGCGTCCCTGTGATTCGAAAAGTCTATGTCTGGCTCTGAGAAAACTGGTGTGTATATTCCCTGAACGAGAAGCCTGCGTGGATTTCAGAAAAGAGTTTGTGTTTGTTCTGGAAAGTTGGTACACCCCTTCTCTATTCTAAACCGGGGAGTTTGAATCGACCCCTACGTGGATGACTCGTCACGCATCCCTGAGAATCCAGAGTGTGAGTCTATTCCGTGTTGCCAAATTGAGAAAACGAAAGTGTCTCGTCCCTGCTAAGCCTGGTTATGCTGTTGCACCTGTTTGGAGATGCCCTGGGGTGTTCGTGTCTGGATTCCCGTGGATTGTGGTGGACGTGTAGTGTTTGATCCTGTATGGCTTGTTGGCCATTTTGTACAACACTCTCTCCACGTGAGAGAGGTGGTTGAAGTTGGAAGAACAGGTTGTTGGACCTGTGAGCGACTCCCTCCAGGTGAGAGAGTGTGCAGAGGAAAGAGAGAACTCCTGGAAGGACCCTTGTAGCTGCCATAGAGCACGGAGACTTCCGTTCCAGCCTGTTCCTATAACCCAAGGCAAGGGAGATTAACAGTCGAAGGACTGTCCAGGTGACAGAGAAGGTGTATACTCCTGGGGTGAAACAGGCATGTGGGGAATGAGGGTCTATGGGAAGTGAGTGTGGGAGGTTCCTGGGAGAGAATCCCTTCCTCGTGGTTGTGTGTTGTTTTCCCTGTAACCTCAGCCTAGCCTAGGACTCCTTGTCTTGGGGTAGAGCTTAGTCCCAGCTCGGGGGTGACCCACTGCTGAGTTGATGAGCAGTGTGGTCTAAGGCTGGGAGGTTCATGGAAGGCCTGCACTTGGTTGGTGGAATCTACCATTGTTAGAAG
>JASDQU010737980.1:153289-164552 GCA_032191745.1 Picea mariana
CTGCTGAGTTGATGAGCAGTGTGGTCTAAGGCTGGGAGGTTCGTGGAAGGCCTGCACTTGGTTGGTGGAATCTACCATTGTTAGAAGATAAGTATCTGATTATGCTTTAATCATGTTTTGCATGACTGTGCTGCTTATGTATCATGATTTCCGCTGTGTATATGAATTAATATGAAACGTTATTGATTGTTAATTATAGCAGTAAATAATATGTTTTACTCTGAGCTTAAATGTGTTTATTTGTTTAAATGCATGTGGATTATATAACATCTGTATGAGTTATGTACAAAGTGGTGTTATAGTCTTCTTTTAAGAACGATTAAACCTTAGTAGCAGAAAAGGTGCACTACAGTTTGGTATCAGAGCCATGGTTTCGACACAGGGCCTAGATGGGCCAGTGGAGCAGTCTTTGGACCGAAAGTGCGAGGGAAATTGGGTCTTGAAGGCCAATTTCGGACCTTTGTTTGCCGAAGTGTCAAGAAGTTACTTGACGAGTTTTTAAGCTCAGGGGGTTTAGTGACGTGTGAAACTGCAGTCGGTGTGGTCTATGGCCATGGGGAAATAGGTCTCCACACCAATAGCGTTAGAATCTTAGGATCTGCTCAGAGGGAAGGTGAACCCTCGTGACCGTCGGATCTGGAGAGTATGCGCAGGGTTTAAATCCCTTTTGAATCGCACAGGAGTGTGGGAATCGCGATACGCGAACTCCCGAAAACCATGCCTAAAAGATCTACGTCGTTGATCTGAGGAGGGGATCGGACCGTTGGATTCCATGCTTGGATTGGACATGGGCGCATGAATGCATACCATGTGCCAGTGAGTCGAGAAGATAGGCGAGAGTGATGGGACCCGATGACGTTGTTAAAAGTGACGTGGACCCTCCTGAATGTACCACGTGCCACGGTGGTGAAGGGCGACAACTGTGCTATGGGCCCGGAGAATAAAGTAATTCGCGATTTCAGGAACTCGTGAGATAAGAGCACGAGAGCTCGACATTGAAACTCATGCAGTCACGAGTAGCGAGAACGTAAGGAGAAAAGTCAACATCGCTTCTCGGGGTTTCGTGAAAGGGAGGTGCCAGGGTCTAATGCCAAGGACTCTTTCTGAAATTCTGCGTATGATGCAAGTTGGTCAATGAGATGACCCCGCTTCTGGCAATGAGTGAAAATCTTTTGCATCCTCTTTTCACGTTGTCTTTGCTTGTAAAGTTTCCTGAAAGTGGCCAATCTTTTCCAACATTTTGAAATATGATGGTTATATAAACCACAATATGTACATGGATTTTTTCTTCCACTTTTACATGCAAATTTATCATGCTTAACATAATCAAAAGCAACTGAATGATAAGCAGAATTATACCTTGAACATTCACCTTTATCGCCTCTTTGAGGAGGTGAATTGGAAGAGTTACAAGCTCTCCTTTGAAGACCAACAACAGTGTTCTTGTCCTCATCGTTGTCACGACTCTCTTGTTTCACACATTTGCATTCATCTTGAACACAAGCCTTGCATGCCGGAGGGATTGAACTTTCAACAAAAGTTATTGAACTTTCACCTTTATAATCTTCTTGAGGAGGTGAACTTGAAACAAAATTTGTGCTTGGAACTTTTTCCCTTGTCTGATCAACTTTGGAATTTGCTCCATCTTTCTGTTCATATCCAAGACCACAAAACTTGGGTCTCTCTTCAACAACAATAGGCTCAACAATGCCTTGTGCATGCTTGCCCAAACCTTTACCTTCATAGCCCATTTTTAACAATAACTTGGACCCTATTCTTCTTGTGTGATTTTCAAAAACACCAAAACATTCATCTTGAGAGGAATTTGAAGATAAACTAACATTACATACCTTATGTTCATGCATGTACTTGGTAAGGGTTTCCTTTGCCTCATGGAGTTGGGTCTCCATCTCATGCAACTTTTCAAGAAGTTGGTCTTTCTCCTTCTTCATGGCCATAAACTGCTCTTCAAGGGCAATGCTCTCCTTTCTATCTTCCCACATCTCTTTCACCACATCTCTCATGGTTAGCAACTCCTTCAACATCTCTTTGTCAAAGAACTTCGATTTTGAAGATGTATGAGAACTATCAATGTTTGAAGCTTCCTCCATCCTTGCAAGATATCAAACTTGAACACAAAACTTGCACAAATACCAATAGCTAAATCTCAAGCTATCAATGGCAAATACATGAGCAAAACAAACTATGCTCTGATACCACCTGATCTGAAAATAGAAGGCTCACTTGTAATGCTATGCAAGCACCCTCTACTTCATTAAAATAAAACTTTATAGGACCTTGCTCCATGTTTTAAATTATGCAAGATAAATTGTGTGTTAAGTTCATGCTTCTTTTAAATGGTTATGTGTGAGGTCTTTGCGAGATTAAATATGTTGTTTTCATAAATAGAACAGCAAAAATAACCTGCAGCAAATAATAACCAGCAAACACTCACAAGAAGAACAACATGATAAAGGAGTTCACCCCTCTCTGGGCTACATCTCCTTGAGCCTCCTTCAATGGACTTGGCTCTTTGGGATTAATTTGTCAAATATTCTTTTACAAGCTGCTGCTCAACTCCAATGGAAATTCTGGCTATACCATTGGAATCATAATACATAAAAACCCCAAAAATGACTATTAGAACTCTGAAAACGGATCATGGCTCATACGGGCATGACCTCTTCTACATGTGGCCTTAAGCTTCCCTGAGCTTCTCATTGGCAAAAACACCTATAAAAGTCCTCAAATTGATCTAAAACCTATCCCAAAGTGTTCAGAGCATAAAAATTAGCCAAAAATGATTATTCAATCACAGAAAACAAACATGTGCTCATCTGAGCATGACCTCAAACAATGAGGGCTTCAAGCTCCGTAGAGCTTCCTGAAACTTCAATGGTTAAAAACCTGCAGAAGAAGTCTTCAAATGGCTTTGAAAACAGTGCCAATGGATTCAGAACGTCCAAAAACCCCTAGCTGGGCTTTTTCGGCACCTCATTTGGCCCAAAAAATTAAGATAGGCCTCTTGCCATTTTCTTCCTTCAAGCTTGTTGTCTCTGGTTCGCCAAAACGCACCTCTGTGTGCCCAACCTAGCTCACGCGCATTTTTACATGCTTAAACCCAGCACCGGACGAAACCGCATAATTGTGCAAATTGTAAGACAGTTACGGGCGCACCTAGCCCCTAACCGTCAAGGGCAAGGTCGTATGACCCATGCGACCGCGCGCTAGTATAAACATAGGCTCCCGTTCCACAAGCCAATGGTCAAAGGACGAATGGCGGGTCGTTTGTATAACCGTTGGAACAAAACACAACCGCGCGTGCGCTCGAATGGTATAGCATTGGGTCATATGTAATAGAATGTGCGACCAAGGGTTGGGGCTAAGCCCTGGCCCAGTCGCGCCCCAAACTATACACATATGCAAACATTTAAATATATTTTGCCATATATATTATAAGGAACAACCAGTGGCGCGCCAGTTGGCGGCTCTTGCCAAGTCTCTCCCCCCTGCCCGGAGGCCGCGGGTTCAACTCCGACCAACGACATAATTTTAAACCAATAGATATATGACACGTGGCGGCCATTGACTGGGCCACGTGTCATCATACCATTCGCTGCAAACATGCCATGTCACATGCCAACTGTCCAAATAACTGCCACATCAGTGTCCGTACGGACTGTACAGTCAGCACCCTTTTTTTTTACCTATTTGTCATTTTGAACAGAACGCGATATCTCTCGCTCTCGGCGTCCGTTGGCACCCAAAAGAGTTGCGTTGGGTTCGTAACGACGAGGCCTACGCTCTCGTTTGATTTGTAGCGATTTCGAACACTTTGAATTTTTCAACAAAATTTGACCCCTAGTCCAGATTTTGATCACGCCTTTCCACTGAAAGGCTTTTTCGACCCACAAAATATTATGATTATCTGTCTGAGCTTCAATACTCTTCTGCTTTCAAGTTCTATCAACTGATTCTACTTGAAAAGTCTTTTCGACAATCACCTGGATACCTTGACATGCCTTGCACTACAACTGGCTATGTCCCTCAACCACTGTTCTTTGGTTGCTACTGACCCACTGCTCTCTTTGTGCTTGGAAGACTTCCAACCTTCCCACTGAAAATCAAGTCCCTCTTGCGAACTCTTTGACGTCAACACAATCAGCTCTCCAATGGCTACAAAAACTTTCCCACGACATCTTGTCACAAGCTAAGAAAACCATCAATCTTGAAAATAAATTTGTAAAAGACTGAAAATGATGCCAACAAAGTCTTTTTGCTCTTCAAGCAAATGATCGCATCTCGTGCTTCATCAAAGTACATGGCGTTTTCCTGCATCTTAGTGTACTCAAAATCAACTTACAAGCCAACAAACACCATCGATTAAACATAAGTCGAAAAACATGATCGACACAACATAGTCATCAAGACAACATCGACACAAGTCGACACTCATTTGAAACATATCGACCTTCCCAATATGACAATTCGACATTCATGATACACAATCATGCTACTATCATGAACCATTCATGATGAACTATCACCAGGTTCACTACTTACACATACGCAAAAACACATGCCTGTGCATAGCTCTTCAACTCTCCTTCAAGTACAAACATAAGTACATAAAAACAAAACATGTGGGTACATAAGAGTTGAATATGAAAAAGATATATGGCTGTAACAAGTGAACATCATACTCCACTTTTACATCCTCCTGGCGAAGTTGTGCAACAACAAAAATGCCTTCACACGAATTGCATTCACATGCAAACTTGCATCATCCAAGTTATGATAAACTGTTGCAACTTGTCATACTCTCGACATAAATGCATACATAATATGGAAATATGCATCCACAACAGAAAAATGCAAGCCTTACTAGCTCAAGAAATCCAACCATTTCTTACCAAGCCAACTCAACGGTGACTTTTTCTGTTGAAAATCGTCTTCTTGTGAATCATCTTGACTCACATCGATGATGGAATCTCCTCTTCCATTCTTGCCAATCTCTTTATCCATCTGCTTCTTGTGTTGTGGATGAGTGGTTGGATGCAATGTCCAACATTGGTCAATGAGATGACGCCGCTTCTGGCAATGAGTGCAAATCTTTTGCATCTTCTTTTCACGTCGTCTTTGCTTGTAAAGTTTCCTGAAAGTGGCCAATCTTTTCCAACATTTTGAAATATGATGGTTATATAAACCACAATATGTACATGGATTTTTTCTTCCACTTTTACATGCAAATTTATCATTCTTAACATAATCAAAAGCAACTGAATGATAAGCAGAATTATACCTTGAACATTCACCTTTATCGCCTCTTTGAGGAGGTGAATTGGAAGAGTTGCAAGCTCTCCTTTGAAGACCAACAACAGTGTTCTTGTCCTCATCCCTGTCACAACTCTCTTGTTTCACACATTTGCATTCATCTTGAACACAAGCCTTGCATGCTGGAGGGATTGAACTTTCAACAAAATTTCTTGAACTTTCACCTTTATAACCTTCTTGAGGAGGTGAACTTGAAACAAAATTTGTGCTTGGAACTTTTTCCCTTGTCTCCTCAACTTTGGAATTTGCTCCATCTTTCCGTTCATATCCAAGACCACAAAACTTGGGTCTCTCTTCAACAACAATAGGCTCAACAATGCCTTGTGCATGCTTGCCCAAACCTTTACCTTCATAGCCCATTTTTAACAATAACTTGGACCGTATTCCTCTTGTGTGATTTTCAAAAACACCAAAACATTCATCTTGAGAGGAATTTGAAGATAAACTAACATTACATACCTTATGTTCATGCATGTACTTGGTAAGGGTTTCCTTTACCTCATGGAGTTGTGTCTCCATCTCATGCAACTTTTCAAGAAGTTGGTCTTTCTCCTTCTTCATGGCCATCAACTGCTCTTCAAGGGCAATGCTCTCCTTTCTATCTTCCCACATCTCTTTCACCACATCTCTGATGGTTAGCAACTCCTTCAACATCTCTTTGTCAAAGAACTTTGATTCTAAAGATGTATGAGAACTATCAATGTTTGAAGCTTCCTCCATCCTTGCAAGATATCGATCTTCAACACAAAACTTGCACAAATACCAACAACTAAATCTCAAGCTGTCAATGGCAAATACATGAGCAAAACAAACTATGCTTTGATATCACCTGATCTGAAAATAGAAGGCTGACTTGTAATGCTATGCAAGCACCCTTTACTTCATTAAAATAAAACTTTACAGGACCTTGCTCCATGTTTTAAATTATGCAAGATAAATTATGTGTTAAGTTCATGCTTCTTTTAAATGGTTATGTGTGAGGTCTTTGTGAGATTAAATATGTTGTTTTCATAAATACAACAACAAAAATAACTTGCAGCAAATAATAACCAGCAAACACTCACAACAAGAACAACATGATAAAGGAGTTCACCCCTCTCTAGGCTACATCTCCTTGATCCTCCTTCAATGGACTTGGCTCTCTGGGATTAATTTGTCAAAGATTCTTTTACAAGATGTTGCTCAACTCCAATGGAAATTCTGGCTATACGATTGGGATCAGAATACATAAAACCCCCAAAAATGACTATTAGAACTCTGAAAACGGATCATGGCTCATCCGGGCATGACCTCTTCTACATGTGGCCTTAAGCTTCCCTGAGCTTCTCTTTGGAAAAAACACCTGTAAAAGTCCTCAAATGGATCTGAAACCTATCCCAAAGTGTTCAGACCATAAAAATTAGCCAAAAATGATTATTCAATCACAGAAAACAAACATGTGCTCATCTGAGCATGACCTCAAACAATGAGGGCTTCAAGCTCCCTGGAGCTTCCTGAAAATTCAATGGTTAAAAAACTTCAAAAGAAGTCTTCAAATGGCTTTGAAAACAGTGCCAATGGATTCAGAACATCCAAAAACCCTTAGCTGGGCTTTTTCGGCACCTCATTTGGCTAAAAAAATGAAGAAGATAGGCCTCTTGTCATTTTCTTCCTTTAAGCTTGTTGTCTCTGGTTCGCCAAAATGCACCTCTGTGTGCCCAACCTAGCTCACACGCGTTTTTACGTGCTTAAACCCAGCACCGAACGCAACCGCATAACTGTGCAAACTGTAGGACAGTTACGGGCGCACCTAGCCCCTAACCGTTAAGGGCAAGGTCGTATGACCCATGCGATCGCGTGCTAGTATAAACATAGGCTCCCGTTCCACAAGCCAATGGTCAAAGGACGAATGGCGGGTCATTTGTATAACCGTTGGAACAAAACACAACCGCGCGCGCCCGAATGGTATAGCATTGGGTCATATGTAATACAATGTGCGACTAAGGGTTGGGGCTAAGCCCCGACCCGGTCGCACCCCAAACTATACACATATGCAAACATTTAAATATATTTTGCCATATATATTACAAGGAACAACCAGTGGCGCGTCGGTTGGCGGCTCTTGCCAAGTCTCTCCCCCCTGCCTGGAGATCGCGGGGTCGACTCCGACCAACGACATAATTTTAAACCCATAGATATATGACATGTGGCGACCATTGACTGGGCCACGTGTCATCATCCCGTTCGTTGCAAACATGCCATGTCATATGCCAACTGTCCAAATAACTGCCACATCAGCGTCCGTACGGACTGTATAGTCAGCACCCCTTTTTTTTCCCTATTTGTCATTTTGAACAGAATGCGATATCTCTCGCTCTCGGCATCCGTTTGAACCCAAACGAGTTGCGTTGGGTTCGGAACGACGAGGCCTACGCTCTCGTTCAATTTGAAGTGATTTCAAACACTTTGAATTTTTGAGCAAAATTTGTTCCCTGGTCCAGATTTTGATCAGATACCCTCCATATCATAGGGATTATCCAGGGGCAATGGGCAATGGCCCTAATAGATGGTGGGGCCACCCACAACTTCATCGATACTTCACTAGTATCAAGACGGGCACTTCAGACAGAGGAGTTTGAGGGGTTTGATGTTGTGGTAGCAGATGGCCACAGAGTGGAATGTCTAGATAGAGTTCCAAACTTAGAGATGAAGTTAGGCAACTACACAGTGAGAGACACATTTTATTTGGTCGACCTATCAGACACAGATGTGTTGTTAGGAGTTCAGTGGATGATTACCTTGGGAAAATCACTACCAACTACCAAACCTTGGAAATGGGATTCAGAGATCAGGATGGGAAGAAGGTTGTTCTAAGAGGCATGTCGACAAGAGCACCCAGGACAGTTTCAACCAAGAGGATGGAGAAGATATTTAGACATGGGGAGGTAGCATATGCCGCAAAATGCTTGATCACTACTCAGAAGGATTCAGAAGGTCGACAACAATACCATACAGAGATCAAGAATTTATTGGGACGACATCAACCGGTCTTTGAGGCAATTCCACCAG
This sequence comes from Picea mariana, assembly GCA_032191745.1. Taxonomy (NCBI): domain Eukaryota; kingdom Viridiplantae; phylum Streptophyta; class Pinopsida; order Pinales; family Pinaceae; genus Picea; species Picea mariana. The sequence continues at coordinate 161,672 of JASDQU010737980.1, forward strand.
GGAGACCACCTGACAGGGGGTTTGAGCACACCATTGAGTTGGAGGAGGGGGCCAAACCTATGATCACCCCCCCCTATCGTCATCCTAGGAGGCTCAAGGATGAGATAGAGAAGACAATCAATGAATTGCTGGCGATGGGACACATCAGACCGAGCAACAACCCATTTGCTTCTTCAGTTGTCTTAGTTCTGAAGAAGGATGGCACCATGAGGATGTGGATTGATTACCGAGCCTTGAACAAGAAAACCATCAACAACCAATACCCTATCCCACACATTGACGAGTTGATGGATGAACTGCATGGGGCAGTTTTCTTCTCAAAAATTGATATATGCTCTGGATATCATCAGATCAACATCCGAGAGCAGGACATAGAGAAGATGGCATTTCGATGTCATTTTGGACACTTCGAGTTCCTAGCTATGCCATTTGGGCTAACCAATGCACCTGCTACATTCCAGTCTTGCATGAACCATATATTCAGGGATCAGTTAAGGAAATCAGTCTTGGTTTTCTTCGATGACATCTTGATCTATAGCTGGTCATGGCAAGAGCATATTGGGCACCTGGATGAGGTATTGAGCATCATGGAGGCACAGTCATTATATGCCAAAGAGTCCAAGTGCGAGTTCGGTATGACAGAGTTGCTTTACTTAGTCCAAATCATCAATGCAAAGGGGGTACAGGTGCACAAAGAGAAGATCAGGACCATTTTGGATTGGCCGACGCCCAAGAATGTGACAGAATTGAGGAGCTTCTTTGAGCTGTGCAGCTATTACAGGCGGTTCATCCAGGGTTTTTCTCAGCTTGGAGCACCGCTAACAGATCTTACCAAGCATGGGGCCTTCATATGGACCGAGAAATCACAGGAAGCCTTTGGTCACATGAAGGAAGTCATGGGTACTTGTCCAGTGTTGGTACTACTAGACTTCACCCTGCCATTTGTACTAGAGTGTGACGCATCCGACGAAGGGATCGATGCAGTTTTGATGCAGGGAGGACACCCCATTATATTCGAGAGCAGAAGCTTAGTCAATCTGAGAGGTTGTACTCCATTTATGACAAGGAAATGTTGGCAATCATGCATGCCTTGACCAAGTTCATACAATAATTGGTGGGCAACAAATTTGTGGCCAAGACCGATCACAATAGTTTAAAGTATTTTCTTGAGCAGAAGGACCTTAGTGAGCGCCAACAGAAATGGGTAACGAAGGTACAAGCATTCGACTTTGACATAGAGTATGTTAATGGGAAGAATAACATTGTGGCCGATGCACTATCGAGGAGACCTGCGACATGTTCTTTGATGGAGATTTCAGCAGATTGGAAATACCACTTGTTAGTGGAATATTCCAAGAACAAGTTCACTTGTGAGGTGATGGATGGGCAGATACAGGATGATCGGTATAGGGTCATTGACGATGTCATATTTTACAAGGATAGAGTCTACTTGGTGCCAGATTCAGAGCTTAAGAAGAAGATCCTCACCGCAGTTCATGATTCACCTCTAGCAGGCCATCAGGGGTTTTTCAAAACCTATAGACAGATCAGAGAGAGGTTCTCATGGAAGGGCCTCAAGCAAGACATTATGAGACACGTCAGTGAGTGTGTGACTTGCCAGCATAACAAGCCAGAACATGCTCTTCCAACAGGGCTACTTTAGCCACTCCCCATTCCAGAGCAGAAATGGGAGAGTATATCTATGGACTTCATCACTGGTCTACCCAAGGTCCAGGGTAAGGACTGTATCTATGTAGTGGTCTACAGATTAACCAAGTTTGCTCACTTCTACTCCATACCGACAGAGTACATCGCAGTTCAGGTAGTCGAGCTTTTCTTCAGGGAGGTCTTCAAACTTCATGGGTTGCCGAAGAACATCGTCAGTGACAAGGACAATCGGTTCATAGGGACATTTTGGAGAGAGTTGTTTTGGTTGGTGGGGATAGAGTTGACACCTAGCACCAGCTATCACCCTCAGATAGATGGGCAGACCGAGATTGTCAACAAGCGGGTTGAAGGGTATTTGAGGAATTATGTAGGAGGACAACAAAGAATGTGGGTAAAGTGGTTACATTTAGGAGAACATTGCTACAACACCACCTTCCACATGTCCATTGGTATGACACCCTTTCGAGCATTGTACATATATGATGCTCCCACTTTGGTAGACTTGGTCTTCGGGGAGAGCAGAGCTCCCAAGGCCAAGGATTGGATCATAGAGAGTCAGGAGATTCTCAAGTTGTTGAAAGAGAACCTGTGGATGACGCAAAACCAACAGAAGATAAGTGCAGACAGACACAGGATAAAGCGCAGCTTTGAGGTTGGAGATTTGGTTTTCTTGAGACTCCAACCCTACAAACAGTCATCTCTGAAGAAGAGTGGGGCTGAGAAGCTCAAGCCCAGATTTCATTGTCCTTACAGGATCATGCGCCGAGTAGGCGAGGTTGCTTACGAGCTAGAGCTTCCAGAGGGGAGGAAGATTCATAACGTGTTCCACGTGTCTTGCTTAAAAAAGGCAGTGGGACAATTCATTAAGACATCAGAGGAGCTTCCCTTGTTGGATGAGGAGGGACAGTTGGAGTTAGTTCCGGAGGAGGTTTTGGAGTTCCGGGAGCGAAAACTAAGGAGCAAGGTCATCAGAGAGTGTTTGATCAGATGGAGAGGGCTTCCAGTAGAGGATGCTGTTGGAAATACTAGAACAACTGAGAGGGGGGGTGAATCAGTTGTTTATAAGCTTAAATAATTTTATGCCTTTTAAATAATTATTAAGATTTCTTCATGTGTCATCAACCAATCATACAGCATATGGACAGTAAGAGTAAAGATCATCATTCACACATAAAATACACACAGAGACAGATTTTCACGAGGAAACCCATAA
>JASDQU010737981.1:720-21869 GCA_032191745.1 Picea mariana
GATTTATGATAAATAATGTAATTTATTTGAGACAAATCTTTTACTTACTCTAGGTCCAAAACAACCTTCTAATAAATAATGTAATAATAAAAAATATTTTAAATAGATATTCATTTTCTTCACTTCACTATATTTTGGAATCTCAAATAGGAGTTTTGTTTATTTGGATTTATGAAAAACAATGTAATTTACTTGGGACAAGGCTGTCACTTACCTAGTTCCAAAACAACCTTCTAATAAATAATGTAATAATGGGGAGTTTTAAAAATATTTTTTTTTTATGGATTTTTTTATTTGTTTCGTAATTTTTGGCTGTCTTTAATGTATATGATTTGCAATAAATTAGGGTACATGATGTGGCCTATTGCATTTATTGCATTGATTTTAAGTAGATATTCATTGTCTTCAATTCACTATACTTTTGGAATCTCAAATAGGAGTTTTGTTTATTTAAATTTACTTAGGACAAGGTTTCCACTTATCTAGGTTCAAAACAACTTTTTAATAAGTAATGTAATAATGGGGAGTTTTAAAGTATTTTTTTATTTATGACCTTTTTTTTTTGTTTAGTAATTTTTGGTTGTCTTACTTGCAATGTTTTTAATCTTTTTAAATCTCTTATAACAAAAATAAAATATATTAAATTCTTCAAATTTTTTATAATAAAAATAAAATATATTAAGACAAAAAAATTTTTTTTTTTAAAAAAATCTTATACACCAATTTAATCAATTTAATGTTTAATTTAAGGATAACTTTAAAATTAATTAATTAATTATATATATTATATATAAAATTCTCATTAATATTGTATATATTTTTGGTTCATTTATGTCACATATTACGAAGAGTATCTCATCAAAATTTCAATCTTAAATTTATAACTTAATCTTTATTAAATTTAAGGAAAGTTTGGTGAAAAAAAATTAAGTTTATTTTTCAATTAATTTCTATTTAACTACAGATAAAATTATGACTTTAAATATTATTAATATAATTATTGATATCTAAATAAACATTTAAACCTTTTAATTGTCTTAGTTTAAATGAGTTTTGAATTTGTGTTTTTAATAATAATAATAATAATCTAATTTTAAGGTTAAGGTCAAGTTAAACATTGAATTGGTATGATATTTCTTTGTTTGTGGGACCCTCTCAATTTAGCTATTTGATTGGTAAAATCTACTAAAGTATATATACCTTATCCCTATGGATTTGAATTTATAATCTCCTAGAAAAAAACACATGTTCTTAACCATTATACATAGCACACAAAAACTGGATAAAAACCACAAACATTAGATAAAACAAACAAGCCTAACCAATCTGATAGATAATATAAATATTTTTTTTTATCTCTGTAAAAATCCAAAACTATCTGAACATAATCCAAAATCACATAATCAGAATCTGGTAATTAATATCTGGTAAATAATATATATTTTTTTGTCTCTGGACAATCCAGAACTATCTGAACATAATCCAGAATCTGGTAAATAATATCTGGTAGATAATATATATATATATTTTTATCTCTGGACAATCCAGAGCTATCTGAACATAATCCAGAATCTGGTAAATAATAACTTTTTAGCTCTGGACAATGCAGAATTTGTGTTTTAATACGTTACACACAGACTAAAACGCTCCGGCCTCGCAAGAATCTGGTAAAATAATTTTTAAAATCTCTGGACAATCCATCACAAGAACTGCATTTTGACGTTATAAGTTGTTTTAGAAACCTAAAAAATACCTCATCAGGTGAAATAACACTAGCACAGCTGTTAACTCGCGGTTGGTGAATGTTGAAAGGTGGTTTACTGCTATTAAACTTTTCGCTTAGTTAAAAATTTTTTAATTAACACAGTAAAAACATCAGGTTCACGAAAATCTGTTTATATTTTTTAATCAGGTAGAGGTGGCAATAAGTTAGTGAATACAGTAATTTTTAAACACGATTAGGTAAATGTAAAAAAGTAAACATATAAACGGATGTCTTTATAACAGCTCGGAAGTTAATGGATGAAATCAGAGCCATTCATTTATTGTGACGACTAAGAATATTTTAGACATATTTAATCTCGTCCATAAAAAACATATTAAGAACTAAAAACCTATTAAATATACTCATTATCAATAGGTATAGGTATACGCCTTTCGGCTTAACAACTCGTGTAAATGTCCAAATAAATTTAACGAGACTAAATATGGCAGTGGATGTCAGGCGATTTCTCTATTTCTCTTGTATTAGGGAATCGGCAGGCTTTCTGCATACGCAACAATACATACAGCAATGAATGTTATACAGTCTAATGCTCATTGCTGGCCACGTGTTATGTGTTACGGTCATTATGTTTTTCTTTGTAGTCTGTCCACTTTCCCGAGTTTTTCCTTGCTGGTCATTTCTGCAGTGAAGGCACTTTAACCTTTCCTGTTCAACCGCTGACCTCTGGCGAAGAAATTGTTCTTCCTATATGTACGTTACTGTAGATTTCATAACCCGCTTACTGCTGTTACAATTCTGGTTATATTGTTGTGCATTATTTATGCCTGACATTGCAGTAGAGATACAATCTCCTCAGAAAGATACGGAAATTTTGAAATATTAAAGCTTCGTCATCATTCACCGTCCATATTTTCAATATAATGTAAAATATCAAATCTAACAATATATGCTCTATGTAAATCCAACGAAGTAGCATATAAATTCAACAATACATACAGCATTAAATGTTCTAGAGTCTAGTGCTTATTACTCGCTGTGTGTTATGGTATTGGATGTTGTGAGTATTTTTCTTTGTAGTCTGTCCATTTTCCGAGTTTTTCGTTGCTGGTCATTTCGGCAATGAAGGCACTTTAACCTTTTCTGTTCAACCTGTAACCCCCGACGAAGAAATTGTTCTTCCTTTATGTACGTTACAGTAGATTTCAGTGTTATAATGGTGTGCATTATTTATGCCTGACAGTGCAGTTGAGATACAATATAGTGAGCCCATGAAGCAAGAATTATCGAACATCCATTGCAAGAAAATCCATTCCCAGAAACAAACCAGATAAACTAGAGACTCAGATTCTCCGACTGAAAACAACATAATCTTTCGAACCTCTTGAGCATCCTCAACGAATTATCTAATTCTGTAATAAGATTATTTTAAAATTGATTTGTTTGGACGATATTGAAACTTTGAAGTATTAAAGATTCATCAAGTATAGAACCCTCCCAATGATGTAATATATTTTATTTATTTTTATTTATTTTTTTAAGTTTAATAAGTAAAAGTTGATTCATTTGAAAAGTTGATTGATTTGAGAGATAATTAATATTATTATTTCCTATTTTTAAAGTCATTCCAAAATAATAATTGTTACCTTTTCTTTCTTTTCAATATGAGTAATTCACCACTTATTCCAAAAAATCATCCTACTATCAGGGGGAGGTCCTTCAAAATCACCCTAGATACCATTCAAATTTAAAGAGTTGATAGATTCTTAGGGGTCAAGAGTGAATTACACACAATAAGGATAGGATTCAAGAACTAGAAAAGCATAAACAATCAACCCAAGAAGGAGAGACACTTGAGAGATAGAATTAAAGAGCTAGAATAAAAACTAACCAACAATTTGACCCTCAATGATCTAGAAAATAAATTGGATATGAAACCCATCAAAGAGGAAATGGATAAGCTAATTGAACTCGACCATGAGTGTAATAAAATAGCCTTGAACCTCATAATTTTCGGTATAAAAGAGCAACAAAAGGAGAATACGAATACGCTAGCAATAGTAAAATAATAATTAAATAATACATCACAAATTGATACAACTTACCTCATAGAAGCAAGGAGGCTAGGAAAAATAATTGATCACAAAGATAGGTTGATTGATGTCAAAGTAAGTTGTAATGAACATAAATGTATCATACTCAATAAATCTCTGTGCTTAAAAGGTTTAGGAATATTTATAAATGAAGACCTCATTCCCGAAGACCAAGTTAAATTAAGGAAGGAAGTTCAAAAGGTAAAATAAGCTAGGAAAGAAGAAAAATGAGAAATAATTAGAAATCGAAAAGCTATTGTTAGGGATAGAGACGAGGAGGATAATAATAAATAGTAATTTGGGACACTCGGGATCCTTTTTTGGAACTATGATAAGTTGAATCCCGAGTGATATTGATATTATTTGTCTAGTTGAAACTTGGGAGCATGAAGAGTCTAAGGTCCCTAACATAGAAGGATTTGTCTTGTAGTCAACATTAGAGGGATAGGAGGCATAACTTGTTATATTAGAAAGAACATTTCTCCTCACATTCAACTTCATAAGATCGATCCTCTAAATTAGTACATTTGGATAGAAATTTTAGACATTAATGCTAAGAACATGTATATAGCAATTTGTTATTTTGCACCTATTAATTCTATTTTTTATAAGAAAAACAATCTAGATAGCAATTGTCCCTATAATACTTTATAACAAGATATTTATACTTTGAAAAATGAAGGTAATATCCTCCTGCAACTAAACAAGCTACTCTTTTAGGCACTCATTCCAACCATAATCCTTTATGGCTAGATGAGGACCTTGTTTTAGCTAATAGCTACAAAAGGATCTCTGAAGACCTAATTGAGAATTTCTTTGGTACTGAGATGGTCAAGCTCTGCAGCTCTAAAGACCTAATCATTTGAAATGGAGTAATGAATGGCCAAACTCCAACCAAATGACTTATATTCATGGGATAGGTAGTAGTGTCGTAGATTATCTGATATCTAATATCCTCGTTTCCAACCAAATAAAAAAATTTAACCTGTTAAATGACCATGAACCCGACTTTGATCATAAACATTTAACCCTAACTCTAAAATTTTCCATGAACATGAGCACCATTGAAGAGAATTTTGATAATCAAAGACAACTGCGCTTTGACAAAAGTAAAATTAATGTAAAGTCCTTCATTAGGGCTTCAAAGTTAAATGGTAAATTTGTAATCTAAATTAGTTTTCTTTTCTTGAACATAACACCTAATTTCTAATTATGTTTGCATTACAACAAATCTATCTAATTTATATTGAAGTTCTTAGTAAATTAATCAGTTAAATATCAAATTCTCAAATTATACAGTCCAAAATAGTCACAAAATAGATTTACAAAACATATTATACATTTAACATATTACACATTTTCAATACATAGATACATAACATAACTTTCATTCAGAGAAAAATTCATACTGGTAAAATACCTCTTAAAGAAGGAGTTTGTCCCTTTCTTTCATGTTGTTGCTAACTGCTTGAAACTGTCTGAAAACTGTTCGAAACTGCCTGAAAATTGAATCTTTTCCTCCCAGCCAGCTAGGAATAGAGCCTCTCTGGTTCCCTAGCTCCAGGAATCCTTGCGGTTTCCTGGTCCCCAAGCCAAAAACTCCCAGCAACAGGTTCCCCCTGTGATAGACCTCTAATAAGCTCCTCAAGTAAAACCAGCAATACAATCCTCCAGCAAGCTTTCCCCCCTGCCAAACCAGTAATACAGTCCTCTAATATGAAAAATAATGCTCCCCAAAACCAAAGTCCCTTCCCAAGTGTTTTCCCCCTCCTCTCATCCTACTTCCCCCACCCCCCCTTTCCTTATGCACCACCTTCTCCCTTCATTAAGTCTCACCCATCTTATCCCTCCATTAAGTGTCAACCACCTTATCCCCTTTTCATTTATGGGTCATCTACCGATACACTAAGTCTCAAAATGAAAATTATTAATTTATTAAACCCATATTCCTTAAACAAATATTTAATCATGATTATTAATTGATTAATTAATTAAACTAATATACATTAAACAAATATTTAATTAATGACAATTGATTAATTACTTGGGGTTGTTACATACACCCACCCTTCAGGAAACTTCGTCCTGAAGTTAAAGTATTTTATGATACAAGGGAAAAGACACATGGTTCACACATTCATATCCAATAAACAACATTATCAGTAAGTAAGCCAATAAAACTCATACATACTAGTGTACATGTACAAGAAATGCATGTGTAGCTAGTACATACAAGTTTCGTGCATGTACTAATAACAATAACTATCACCTCTATGGTAATTTATGTATGCATCCAATCCAATCAACAAGACTATTTGTTTTATAAAAGATAATAAACCAATCAAATGCTTGTGAAATCCTTTAATTACAATAATCTAACTCAACAATGTTATTTAGTCAATTGTAGGTTAGTTAAGTAATTATGAATATACATGTATACACATTTTATTTTTTAGAAGGAAAAACAATAAATTCCACCATAAGACAAATCTCCATATACTCTCAAATATTTCTATCCATCCTTCCTCCCTAACCTACTTCCATCTTCCATTCATATCCTTCCTCTCCTGGACTATCTTGGAGCGTCAACTATATTGACCTAACTCCAAATAGAACCCGTAAGTGAAAGTGTCACTATCTTGACCAAGCTTCCCTAGCAGGCAAATGACAGTCATCATCACATGTCTAGGGAAGCGTGAGCTAACACCGTCCTCCCATGATTCCAGGTTTCAGAGGATACATGGTGGGAAATGTCTCCACCCCTCCTAATAGGACTAGGGTGCACACCCTACAATGGAATATATAGTGGCACCGTGTTGCTAAAAATTTTGTCATCGTTTATTCAGTTTTAGGTAGTCTCACCACCTGAAATCCTGCACTCGCCCACATATCATAGCTAGGAATTCAAACCAATATAATTTTACATACAAAGATTCATACCATAGTGTTTCTCGGTCGGTGGTCATGACATCCACTTTCATTACCATTATCCCTTGGCTATTTCATAGTCCATTGACCTGTAGATTAGTCTATAACACAAACTCATACATATCTATGCACTATCATAATGTAATTGCATCTGACCATAATCTCAATTCGGTATCCATGTACCAACAAATTTAATATCAAAATTTCAAAGTTAGAAATAGATCTCATAATATCCCCATAATTCAATTAATGTTACCCATTCATAAGATTTTCATTTACATAATAGATTGCATCATATCCACCATCATTCACATAACATTAAACATTCATAGATTTCACATTCACATAATAGATTGCATCATATCCATCATCATTTAAGTGACATTTAAACATTTATAGAATTTGCATTCACATAGTAGGTTGCATCATATCCATCATCATTCAAATAACATTCAAACATTCATAGAATTTACATTTGCATAGTAGGTTGCATCATATCCATCATCATTCAAATAACATTTAAACATCCATAGAATTTACATTCGCATAGTAGGTCACATCATATCCATCATCATTCAAGTGACATTTAAACATTTATAAAGGTTCATACGTCTTAAAATTTCAAGTGTATCATTAATAGTTTTACTGTGAATAGAACATAAAGGTGATTAGGCCTCAGGTAATCCTAGTTGTCTAAGTCAAAATGTGGTGTTATATACACCCAACCTTCGAGAAACATATTCTCGAGGTGGTCAAAAAAGTGAGGGATAATCTCGTCGTAATGTCTCAGTATCCTCCCAAGTAGCATATCCTGGACTATACTTGCCCCACTGGACCTTAACTTGGCCTACTAGACGGTTCTTGAGTTGTCGGACTCTACAGTCCAATATGCGTAATGGTTCTACCATAAGGGTTCCTACGTCTGATACCTGCAATTCCTTCCAATTTAGTTTATGTGACTCATCGACAACATAATGACATAGAACAAATACATGAAAAACATTATGAGTTTTATGCAAGTGGGGTGGCAGTACGAGACGATAGGCAATGAGTCCAATTTTCTCTTGGATTTTGAACGATCCTATAAATCGAGGTGTCCCGAACCGAATGGTACTCTTATTAGGTCTGATACAAATGAAAACTTGGTCTCCCACGTTATAACTTCGGTCAGTCCTGTGTGTATCTGCATAACTTTTCTGTCTATCATGTGCTTCCTTTAGTCTCTTCCTAATCTGAATAACCTGTTCCACCATCTCTTGAATCAATTCTGGTCCAACTGTCACTTGGTCTTCTAACCTCTCCCAACTCAATGGTGTTCTGCATGGCCTTCCATACAGAGCTTCGTAGGGTGGCATTCCGATGGAGCTATGAAAACTGTTATTGTAGGTGAACTCTACCAAAGGTAAGTACTTGGCGGTGTCGGCCGCCCCATGCACCTACCTCAATAGGCCCCGTGCTTGACCTCCTGGTCTTAAGGATCGTTCAAATTCCCCTTTGAGTCGAAGCGACTCTTTGATTCCTCACTAGAATCTCTGTTAAAACCCCGATCCACAGGTCCTTCCTTTTCCTTCATGGCTCGAATACAACCGCGAACAATTTCCCACAGGAAATATGATTTCGGCCTTCGGGATTTCCTAATTCCCGATGACAACGATTCCCCGAACGCTGAATCTCCGAAATGCCGAAACACCTTTTTCAGCGACTAGCCCTAAGGGTTAAGTCTTGGCCCACATGACCTTCCCCTATATGACTGCAGTCCCTTTCGGGGTTTCAAGCTTTCAAATGCTGAAACGCCTATGGGTCTTTACCCTCGGAACTCCCGAAGTTTCGATTCCCGAAATGCCGATGGCTTTCGATATCCACCACAGGTCCCAACCAATGGACGGATCGATTTGTTTTGGGGTTTTCACCGTGGAGATTCCTGATCCCCTGTCATCGAGACTTTCGATATCCCGATTTCTGAAATCCCGATGGCAACTCTTTCGGGACTTTCTTCTCCCTATTCACAAAGGCTTAACTCCCTCGCAACTCTAGTTAAATCCGATGGCTGACGGGTATTTGGGTCAAGATCCGATAGTACAGATCCATCCTCCTTGTGTGCTCCTCCTGCTGCTCCTTGGACGTGAAACTCTCAACGGTCCAGATCCTTTTGGCAGATCCGACGGCAGCTATGCTCCTCCCCAGCTTTGGCGCTTTCTTCCGATGCTTGGAAGATTTCTCTAAGACTAAAGGCCTCAACCCTTGCCTTTCCTTTGCGAGCTCCACGAATCTGAGTCCTCGCCTGTGCTCTCAACGACGTTGTTCCTCCTGAGCTTATTCTCTCGAATCCTTAAAGGATTCTGACGTCTGCAGTCCTGCAGAGTCTTCGCACACTAAAGTGCTATCTCTTTTAAGCTTCTCCAAATACTCAGACCCCTAAGGAAATAAATCCTTCTTCTTTCTCCCTCAGATGGAGAATTTGGATGCCCTCATGACTATCCTTCACTCAACCAACCTCTTGCTGAATATGCAGGGTGTTTAGCAACCCTACTAAGATCCCTCAGTGGATTCTTCCTCCAAAATACAGAACTCAACCGAGTTTTCTTCTTGTGCCTATCTGCACTCTGTCTCAATGCCCTCCTAGTAGAGTTATATAGAACTCACAGTAGAGTTCTTCTGTGCACTCTTTGCACCTACTCAATGCCCACTTGGAAGAGCTTCACARAACTCCTCAGAGCTTCTGTATGCAATTGTGTTCTCCCTACACAGCCTTGCCTCCTGAGGTATTCATCACCCTCACAGGTCTTTCTTCTGAGTTGTTGATTCCAACTTCTGTGCCCACCTGGCATGCCTATGTCTGACTCCGTAGAGTTCAGAAATGMAACCTCTGTGCACGRCTATCACAACCTGCAGCGTTCTATCACACCCTCCTAGCGTGAAGCCTCAAATACCTCTCAAGCTTGAAGCCAAAACAACCCCTGCAAATGCATAAACATAACATACATTCACAGCATATAAAGAACACTCACAGGCATTCATTCAACAAAAAAATGTGCAGGAAAAACTGTTGTTTATATATTAAATGGAAAATGCCTGTTTGTACAAGGTGTTCCTAAGCACGGCCTGTAACAAGGTCTCGACTCCTTCTCTTCTGCTCTCTACTCACAGACCCTCTTCTCATTCTACTAACTCCTATCAAAATGAGATCAAAATTGATCTTTTACACGAGAGGGCTCTTAGAGCGCTTCCCTCCAATCTACCTACCCTATTCAATTACATTGAATGGGCTGTCTAGTCCACCATCTGGATCTAGATCTCAGCCTTATAAACATTAAAGGCCTACATACTCTAATGCCTGCACAAAGGCATGGCTCCATGGCTCAACAGCCTACAACATTAATTACATTCAAATTCAAAATTGAAGATGAGGGTTGCACCTCTCTTCATCCTTGAATGCATGCTCTGACGTGGCTCGTTGGCTGGCTGACTGATGTGGAGAGATGCTCATGCATCATACTCCTCAGCTGCAAAATTCATGAGCTCCTGCTCATGAGCTTCCCATCTCAGCTGTGGAAATCCTCCTGGATCCCAAATCATCCTCTAGAGTTGTTCATCCGTTCCATCTCCCTGCTGCTCCTGCTGCTTCTACGCTGTTGTTGTTGCTTTTCTGCCCAGCTTTTCCCTGCTGGCAGTCTGTGCTGACCCTAACATCATCCTTCTGATCTCCTCGATCACTGGATTCAGCTGATCCAATGGCTGGTTCTATTTTTACAGTCTCCCCAGCTGCAAAAATTTTCTTCAATTGGGTAGATCATCACGATCTCCCATGCCATCCTCTTCATCTTCTTCTGTGGCCTTAACTTGCCACCCTGCTGCAAAGCCCATCTCCGCAGTCTCTGCTTGACTGACCTGTTGTTCAGTCACCTTCTCTGATAGCTCAACTTCTGCCAGTTCTCCTGCTGGCTCTAGATTGTTCAGCCAATCCTGCAATATCTCCAACTCCATCTCCGATGGAGTGAGAACTTTATCTTCTTCTATCAGCTTCAGTGTTGCAGCTTCCTTCTTTTCAGCTTCCTGGCTGAAAGCATTGAGCCATTCCTCAGAATGCTCATTCTCTTTTTCTTCTTGGGCAGCTTCAGATATCTGCTCCAATTCTTCTTTGACAGTCTCAGTTGGCTGTCCTTTTGTTGTGACTGCATCTGCAACACAGATTTCTTCCTCCTCTGGGCTAAGTGGTAGGAATATTCCAATTCCTCCAATCATCAGAAGATTCCTCAGATACTCCTCTTCTATCAGCTACACCTGCTGATCCAAATCCATCTTTGAATTTATGATACCCTCAGATAGTCTCATCTACTCATCCCTGCCCACCTGGCAATATGGGATGTCTCTGCTACCCTCCTGGCAGTCTATGGAATCAACTGATCCCGTTTTCATCAACACCCCTTGCTGAATTGAACTCACCTCCGAGTCCATGAGACTTTCAGACAGTCTCTCATTCTTATCTCTTCCCTCCTGGCAATTTGAGATGCTTCCACTACCCTCCTGGCAGTCTCTGAGATCCCGCAACAACCTCATTTCATTGCCCAGCTCGCAATGTGAAATTCCTTGGTTGTCCTCCTGACAATCTGTGATTTCTTCAACTGATCTCGACTCCTTGCCCACCTAGCAATTTGGAATTTCCTCTCTACCCTCTTGGCAGTTCTTGAGATCTCCAACTGATCCCATTTCATTCTCTTCACCGAGAATTTTCCCAGTCTCTGGTTCACATATCTGAATCATTTCCTCAGGTCCGTCGAGGTTTTTAGCATGCCTCAACCATCCTTTTAACAACATTCATTTTCTTATGACCATCAACTCTTTGACTGGCCATTTTACCTTCAGCTTCCTCATGGGCCATTCATATACCCATCTTGACCTGGTATTCTGCTGCATCCATAGTTTAATCTCTTCCATTCTTTCCCTAATGTCGGCAAGTTATTTTCCCCTTTCGGCTGTGCTCATCAGCTCTGGGCTTTTCCTTCCAGCATACCTATGGCCTTTAGTAGCCATGTTGTTGTCTCTGTCTGCCATCCTGGCAAATCTGCTGCTCACTTCTGCACCTCGAGTGTCTCAGCTTCTCCTACAGTCCTCCTGACTATCTTCTCAATTGTTGCCTACCTACAAACAACCATCACAGAGTCTCCAACAACCCTGTCTTCTTTTTTCTTCTCCCTCTGCTTGAAATATACAAACAAAGTTCTCACTCTGATACCACAATTGATGTGTGTATCAGAGTGCTCTCCTTCTCTGGCTTCCCTTGCCTGAAATGTACAAGAAAGAATCAGGCTCTGATACCACTTGGCGGGGCTAGTCGCCCCACGCACCTACCTCAGCAGGTCCTCCGCTTGACCTCCCGATCTTAAGGATCATTCAAATTCCCCTTTGATCCAAAGAGACTCTTTGATTCCTCGCTAGAATCTCTATTAAAACGACGATCCACAGGTCCTTCCTTTTCCGTCACGGCCCGAATGCAACTACGAACAATTTCCCATAGGAAATGTGATTTCGGCCTTCGGGATTTCCTAATTCCCGATGACAACGATTCCCCGAAACGTCGAATCTCCGAAATGCCAAAAATGTCGAAACACCTTTTTCAGCGACTAGCCCTAAGGGTTAATTCTTGGCCCACATGACCTCCCCTATATGACTGCAGTCCCTTTCAGGGTTTCGGGCTTTCAAAGGTTGAAACACTTATGGGTCTTTACCCTCGGAACTCTCGAAGTTTCGATTCCTGAAATGTTGATGGCTCCCGATCTCCGCCACGGGTCCCAACCAATGGATGAATCGATCTATTTCAGGGTTTTCACCGTGGAGATTCCCGATCCCCTGTCATCGAGACTTCAGATATCCTGATTCCTGAAATCTCAATGGCAACTCTTTCGGGACTTTCTTCTCCCTGTTCACGAAGGCTTAACTCCCTCACAACTCCAGTCAGATCCGATGGCTGATGGGTATTTGGGTCAAGATTCGACGGTACAGATCCATCCTCCTTGTGCGCTCCTCCTGCTGCTCCCTGGACGTGAAACTCTCAATGGTATAGATCCTTTTGGCAGATCCGACGGAAGCTATGCTCCTCCCAAGCTTTGGTGCTTTCTTCTGATGCTTGGAAGATTTCTCTAAGACTAAAGTCCTCGACCCTTTCCTTTCCTTTGCGAGCTCCATGAATCTGAGTCCTCGCCTACGCTCTCAACGACATTGTTCCTCTTGAGCTTGTTCTCTCGAATCCTCAAAGGATTCTGACGTCTGCACTCCTGCAGAGTCTTCATACACTAAAGTGCTATCTCTTCTGAGCTTCTCCAAATACTCAGACCCATAAGGAAATAAATCCTTCTTCTTTCTCCCTCAGATGGAGAATTTGGATGCCCTCATGACTATCCTTCACTCAAGAAACCTCTTGCTGAATATGCAGGGTGTTTAGCAACCCTACTAAGATCCCTCAGTGGATTCTTCCTCCAAAATACAGAACTCAACTGAGTTTTCTTCTTGTGCCTGTCTGCATTCTGTCTCAATGCCCTCCTAGCAGAGTTATATAGAACTCACAGCAGAGTTCTTCTATGCACTCTTTGCACCTGCTCAATGCCCACTTGGCAGAGCTTCATAGAACTCCTCAAATCTTTTGTATGCAACTGTGTTCTCCCTACACAACCTTGCCTCCTGAGTTATTCAACACCCTCATAGGTCTTTCTTCTGAGTTGTTGATTCCAACTTCTGTGCCCACCTGGCACACCTCTATCTGACTTTGCAGAGTTCATAAATGCACCCTTTGTGCAAGGCTATCAGAACCCGCAGCGTTCTGTCACACCCTCCTGGTGTGAAGCCTCAAAGACCTCTCAAGCTTGAAGCCAAAACAACCCCTGTAAATGCATAAACATAACATACATTCACAACATATAAAGAACACTCACAGGCATTCATTCAACACAAAAGTGTGCAGGAAAAATTGTTGTTTATATATTGAATGGCAAATGCCTGTTTGTACAAGGTGTTCCTTAGCACGGCCTGTAAAAAGGTCTCGGCTCCTTCTCTTCTGCTCTCTACTCGCAGACCCTCTTCTCATTCTACTAACTCCTATCAAAATGAGATCGAAATTGATCTTTTACACGAGGGGGCTCTTAGAGCGCTTCCCTCCAATCTACCTACCCTATTCAATTACATTGAATGGGTTGTCTAGTCCACCATCTGGATCTAGATCTCAGCCTTACAAACATTAAATGCCTACCTACTCTAATGACTGCACAAAGGCACGGATCCATGGCTCAACAGCTTACAACATTAATTACATTCAAATTCAAAATTGAAGATGAAGGCTGCGCCTCTCTTCATCCTTGAATGCATGCTCTGACGTGGTTGACTAGCTAGCTGACTGACATGGAGAGATGCTCCTACATAAATACTTCTCCTAATGGGTTTGATTATCCATGACATACATCCTAAGCATTTCTTCCATGACTTGGTTTACCCTCTCAGTTTTCCCATCTGTTTCAGGATGATAAGTTGTGCTTAAGTTCAACTGAGTCCCCAACACTGACTGCAAGCTTGTCCAAAACCTAGAAGTGAATCTGGAGTCCCTATCTGAAATGATCTTCTTGGGTATCTTGTGCAAATGGATGACCTCACTTACAAACACACGTGCCACATCAGTGACATCGTAAGTGTCCCTAACCAGAATAAAATGAGCACTCTTGGTCAACTTATCAACTATCACAAGGATGGCATTTTGTCTATGAGATGTGAGTGGCAACCCCACAACAAAATCTAAAGAAATGACTTCCCACTTGGACATAGGAACATCATGTGGTTGTAGGAGACCTGTCGGGTGATGGTGGTCAACTTTCACTTGTTGACACTCTAGGCATTTGGTGACAAAATGGAATACATCGTGCTTCATCCCTACCCAAAAGAAGAGCTTCCTCATGTCTGTGTACATTTTCTTGACACCCGGATGCACAGAATAAAGTGCTCTATGGGCTTCCTTCAATATCATGCTTCGAATATCCCCACCTTTAGGGATGTACATCCTTCCTCGATATCTTAATAGTCCATCTGCTTCCAGCCTATATCCATCATAATTTGGATCTAACTCCCTTCCATTCTCAAGGTTTGAAGTAACCTTTAAATACCAACTATCTCCAAGGAGTTGCGTCAATACACATTCCCTTAGATTGAATTTTAAGGGCACCAAGAAGAAGACACGTGGTCTCCTACTCAAGGCATCCACGACCACATTTTCCTTTCCCTTAATGTATGAAATACCAAAATCATACTCACTCATAAACTCACTCCATCGCCTATGCCTGGCATTAAGATCCCTTTGAGTGAAGAGATGTTTTAAACTTTGATGGTCCATTTTGAGCTCAAAGTTTCACCCTACTAGATAGTGCCTCCAAAGTTTCAGAGCTAGCATTATAGCTGCCAACTCTAAATCATGAGTAACGTAAAGGTCTTCATGTTTCTTCAACTTCCTTGATGCATAATCTATCACTCCTTCATCTTGCATTAGCACAGCCCCCAACCCTTGCTTCGAGGCATCTGTGCAGACTGTGAAGTCCTTTTCCATATCCGATACTCTTAGAATTGGCGCACTAGTTAGTAACCTCTTAAGTTCGATGAATGCACTATCACATTCTTTTGTCCATTCATACCTGACCCCCTTGCACTACAAAGTGGTGATGGGTTTTACTATTTTAGAGAACCCTTCCACAAATCTCTGATAATAACCTGCTAGCCCCATGAAGATTCTTACCTCATGAGCATTTTTCGGCACTGGCCATTCCATAATGGCCTTTACCTTTTCTGGGTCCACATAGATTCCTTCACTGGAAATGATATGCCCTAAATAGTGAATTTATTTCTAGAAGAAAGAACACTTTGAAAACTTCCCATACAATTTGTTCTTTCTAAGGTAGGACAACACCACTCACATGTGTTCCTCATGTTCTCTTTCGTTCTTGGAATAGATGAGGATATCATCTAGAAAGACTTGTACAAAGTGGTCTAAGTACTTCCGGAATACACCGTTCATGAGGCTCATGAATACTGTTGGCGCATTGGTCAATCCGAAAGATACTACAATGAACTCGTAATGCCCAAACTGAGTTCAAAAGGCAGTTTTAGGAATATCTCCTTCCTTAATCCTTAACTGGTGATACCCTGATCACAAATCAATTTTTGGGAATACTGCTGCTCCTTTCATCTGATCGAAGAGATCATCTATTTGTGGTATAGGGTACCTATTTTTCACTATAGCACGATTCAATTCCCTATAATCTATACACAGTCATAAGGAACCATCCTTCTTCTTCACAAAAATTACTGGTGCACTCCAAGGTGAGACACTGGGTCTTATTAGTCCTAAGTCAAGTAGCTCTTTCAACTGCATCTACAACTCACAAAGTTCTGGCACTTTCATCCTATACAGAGTCTTAGAAATTGGTTCTTCACCAGGTTTTAGCTCATTAGTAAAATCAAGATCCCTCTCAGGAGGTAACCCTGGCAACTCGTTCAGAAAAACA
Organism: Picea mariana; assembly: GCA_032191745.1. Taxonomy (NCBI): domain Eukaryota; kingdom Viridiplantae; phylum Streptophyta; class Pinopsida; order Pinales; family Pinaceae; genus Picea; species Picea mariana. Next base: position 16,998 of record JASDQU010737981.1, read on the forward strand.
TCCTTAAATTTTGACAATACAGGGTACTGATCCAAGGAGGTTCCTTTCCTTTCATTCACTGCTTCCACGACATAAAGTCGACACTCTTGCCTCATGCACCTCTTAACCTTCATAGTTGAGATAAAGTGTAGAGACACCTTTCTCCATACACCCTGTATATCTATTGGCCTTCCTTCATCGTCAACACAAAGCACCCTTTTTGTGAAACATTCTGACATAGCTCGATGGGCTTCTAACCAATCCATTCCAATTATTAGGTCATACATCCCAAGAGTAGTGACGTATACCTTCAACCTGGTAGTACACACTCCTAGGTCTACTAGAAAATTATCAATGCTTGCTCCTACCGCTTGTTTTTCCCCTGAAGTGATCTCGACTTGTTTAAAGTCGTCATGCTCGTAGGCTACCAACCCACTCTTTTCTAATGCAAATGGTGAAATGAAACTATCTGTAGCACCAAAATCAAATAAAATTTTAACATTGATATGATTTAGCGTACCTGACGATTCCACCACCGTGGATTGATGTTCTGCCTGGTGATTATTAATTGCTACATAAATCTGGTGGCTTCCACTTGCTCTTCCCATCGAAGCCTTTCCTTCTATAGGCACAAATCCTGCTTGCAACTCTGGGCAGTCATGTTGGTAATGGGTTCCTCCACACCCCCAACATGTAACACAATATGGAACCTGTGCACTGCTCTGTGACGGTCTCTGAAATGAGTTCCTTCCCCTGGAACCCCTTCCCCTATTAGCTGCTCCCTGAGATGGTCGTGGACCTGCCTGCGTCATTGGTGATGAATGGGATGTTTCACTCGCTGCCATTTAAATACCTATGGAAACTATCCTTGGTGAGACTCTATTACCATAAAGAGGTGACCTGGAGCTCCCTCCCCTAGAGAAGGTCCTAGGGGCCTTCCCCATGAATCCAGGATGATGCTGAAAGGTCGATCTCATACCTCCATTTAAGTTCATGTGTTCCTCAACATAACATGCATTTTCAACTGCTTCCACTACCAAAGACAGTTTCCACATCCATACCATGGCCCTTATCTTAGGGTTTAACACATAGATAAAGCATTTTGCTTGTCGTTGATCATTATCCACATACGAAACATATTTTACCAATTCCATGAACCTGATCTCGTACTCTTCCACGATCCTATTTCCCTGTACTAGGGCATGAAATGCTCCCACTTGTTGTTCCTCGTAGTAAGTTGGTAGATATTTCCTTCGGAACCTTTCCTCAAAAAGTTCCCAAGAGACGGTGTCTGAGGTAATGTGCAACTGCCTCTCTAAGTTGTCCCACTAGTGCAAGGCATTGTCCCTTAACTAAAATATTTTTATCTTTTCCTTTGATGTGGAAGCATAGCCTCTTAAGGCGAAACATCTTGTCATTCCTTCCAACCATGCCTATGCACGTTCACTGGCATGACCCCCGACAAACTCTGGAAGTTTGATTTTTTTCAATTCTCTAGTGATGTCCTCAGGTGGAGGCCCTCCCCCTGAATCCCTCGATGCTTCAAGATTACCCATTCCATATGGTGGGGGCTCCACTTCGATCCCTGCTGGATGACGCCCCTTTAAATTCTCATTTATGGCCTCCAAAGAGCGTAGAATGAGAGCTAATTCAAGCGATGGTGGTGGCATCGTTGGCAGTCCCTATGACGATGCCCCTCTGCCTTGATTTCCTTGAGTCCTAACCATCCTATATAATTGAAACTACATCAACCAAAGGTTTGTCAGGGAGAGTCTAAGGCAATTCACATTTGCACAACTTAAAGTTTAAAACAAAAGGTTAGGCATAATTTTTTCTTTTACTTGTTTATAAACAGATGTTACTCTCTTTAGGGAAAGTGGCTAGGTCAGGGTCGAAAACCTCTAAGCTTGATGTCTTCACCTAAGAAAACTATTGACTCCCTCGTCTGGTAGCTACGTTAGCATTGCACCATACTCGCCAATTCCTCTAACTTATGTGTATAATGAAGCATCAACCCAACCCTTGTAACAATATGCACCACTCATATTGTAACACACCCACTACCTAAATCAAATTTTTCTGGTCTTCTGCTGGACTCGAACCTCTAATTACCATGGAGGCCCAGTGTAAGTATGGCTCTTTCTCTCTCCTTCTCTGTTCTCCTTGATCGTGGGTCAAATTCACAGTTCAATTTGGATGCAACACCTATTCGTATTTCGTGCCTCGGCGCTACAGTAACGTCTAAACGGTCGACTCTGCAACCATTGAACCCTGTCAGGGCTAGCGATCGACCAATGTGGACGAATCCCTACAGGGTCAACGAATGGCCAATAGGAACAAACCTCAACAGGGGTAGAGAAAAACTAATGGGGGACGGCCTCGTTGCGCAGTTAGGTGGAACACAGGTGGCAGAGAGGGAAACGTGACACGATGGTCAACGTGACAAGAGGGGCCCTACTTCACACGCCACACTATTTCGGACCCCCCCCCTCTTAAAGACAGAATGGAAAGGGGGGTCCGGAATCCACTTGAGCACCGTTGATTACGATGAGTTAATCTCGATCGTTCGAGAGTTGCACGTCCAATTCCAGAACCCCCCCCCTACCGTTAAAGGCAGAACAGTAAGGGGGTTCCGAAATGGAACCTCAGCCGTAGATCTGGACGAGTGGATTTCAGCCATCCAAATCTGCTTGCCGCTTATCCTAAAGCATATTTACGTCCTGGATTAAGCTGACATCTCATCTCCACATCTGATGGTCATTATAGACCCTGAGATCCTCCGAAAGAATCTCGTCCGTTCAATGGGGTTTTTTCATCACGAGAATCCAGACTCTTGATCACGGCACCCCTAAATCGTCAATCCCGGGTATCCCGATGTGGTTACTCTCTCGACACGTGGCCTCCGTCGATCGGACGGCTCAGATCTACTCCGGGACTTCCTCCATGGGAAATCCATAACTCTTGCCAATAGAAATCTTGACTCCACGATTCCTGATGAGCCAATTCACCGATATGGTCCCTTATGGGTTATCCCTCCTAGCTATGCTCTAGTACACGTGACCGCTAAATCATAAGACTGCAGCCTTGTCCCTCATCGGGGTTTCAGGGTTTTCAATGCCAAAGTGCATATGTCCATGGAATTCTCGATTTCCTCGAATATCGACTCTCCGGTTTGTTGATAGCTGGCCCCTCACGACGACACTATCCTCCTTCTCTGATGTGTGGACAGCTGGACCCCACTCATCAGGGTTTCGCATTTCGCAATTCCAAAGTGCACCGATAGCTTGTCACCACGATCTCCGATATCCCGATGAGCCCAACTCCGATGGCGGCCTCCTCATCGGGACTTCCCCCGATGGCTTGGATCTCTGCCACGCGTCCCCACAAACGGGCGGCTCTGATCTCGTTGGGATTTTGAGACTTGTGATGTCCTAACTCCTTCGACCTCAGGAACTTTGATTTCCCGATGCCAAACATCCCGACTCTCTGCAGATTTCTGACACGCGTCCCAAATGGATGGATTGTCCAGATGAACTCTCAGGGTTCGCGACTTATAGCGTCCCGATTCCCTTGACCTCAGGATCTTCGATATGCCGATGGCCAATATCTCGACTCTCTTGGGATCTCTGACACCTGTCCTAAAGGGATGGACGGTCTAGATGAACTATCGAGCTTCGTCAAACGCCAACCCAAAAAGGAACTTACCTGTCCGATCCGACGACTGATGGGGAATCGGACCCAGATCTAATGGTCTAGATCCGTCCTTCCTGCGTTCACCCCAGAGACTAAACTCCGGGCATCTTAACCCGATCCAACGGCCGACGGAATTTTCGAAGGAGATCCAACAGCTCAGATTGTCCCACCTCACGCATTCCTCCACTACTTCGTGGATGTGAAAAGATCAACTGTCCAAATGTTCTCATGGACCCTGGGGGAACCTACGATCCTGATTTCCTCGCTATTCACAAAGATAGAGGGAAAAAGGAGCAAGGGATATAACGCTCCTACTACTTCCGTCGATCTGATGGTCGTGAATGATCATGGGTCTTCCGACAGGATTTCATCTGTCGATTCGTTACTTTTCCCTACGCTGCTACTTCGAAATCTTAAGAGGGTCATTACTCTTCATACAGGGTTATTAAGACTTGCGTGTTCAAGTCCCTTTTCTGGGTTCTTGGTGAACCTTTCTAAGAATGGAATTTCTGTGAAGAGATCTAATCCAGGGCATTCCTGGAAACAGACAAAGGGAAACAAACTCCTGAGGATGGACTGGAAGTCTGGCTTGGTTCAGCTCATGCATCATCAAATCTATTTGTCCACATAAATCATGCATGGTTTCCTCTATTATAAGCATATATCTATTCATTCTTATCAAACACTACACCGTCATTGTAACACTGAAATTATTCACAATTTCACAGTTCTATGAGCATATATATACATATACCAGTCTATGAATTTCAAGATGCAATATATATATATATATATATAACACTTATCAGAAATGACACTAGAAGTATGGGCAACTGCTGAGAGGGGTTCTCATTTCCACCCAACCGTAGGCTCAGCGACTCCCAATGGATTTACCACTAGCCACCCCCGAGCTGAGACCACGATGCTCTGAGAATGCATCTCCCTGTCTGCCAGTGACCAGAAGCAAAAGTTTCAATCCTTCCTCTCTGCTATCACTCACTCTGTGTAATGCTAGAGTTCCCCTGGCGTCTTCCCTCCTAATCGCTTCTGCCATACGCCTTATCCTCTCACGAGATTGTGTGTGGCACGATTACCCTCATGCCGATCAAGCCTAACGACTCTACGAATGGGCGGTTCACCATCCCATCTCTCATCAAGCCATCCGCCTACCAGCCTGCGAGGCATTGAATTTCAGGGCCA
>JASDQU010737981.1:67768-84196 GCA_032191745.1 Picea mariana
ATTGTTTCAACGCACTCTTATTGGGAGTGCCACGAAATGGTACATAGAGCTTGATCGTTCACGATACTCTTCTTTTGGCGAACTAGTGATGGCCTTCCTTAACCATTTCCAGTTACCTGTGAGATACGATGCTGGCACAGAGTTGCTAGCCAATTTCGAGTAGACGACAGTGGACCATATCTCAGATCATATTTGAGAGTGGCGAATCCGAAAGAGTCTTATCAAGGTACCCGTCCCACCAGCATTCCTGCTTGAGTGGTTCCTTAAGTCTTTAGTTCCGCAGTTATCCAAAGACGTCGCGACTTCAGGGGTTTTCTCCGAGGAAGATGCCATCATGAGGGATCAATAGTTTAAGCTTATCTATTCTTAGTCTGGTTTACTGTACAACATCCTGCTGGATGCACCACGGTCAATACTGGATAAAACCAGACAGAGAGCCAAACCACATGCCGATGGTATCGTTGGTTCGGCACAAACCAAGCCCGCTGAGCAATTGACAAAACAATTGCAACATTTATCTATACAACACTCAGCGGCCAGCCAGACTACTGCTTTGGATGCTCCTCCTACCCAAACATCAGAAGTACACTCTATGCAGACAACTAACCCAAAGGCCAACTAGCAGCCTGAAGGGAAGAAAAAACAATGCAAGAAGAGTAAGGGGGATTAAAAACCAACTGATAATGCTGGCGAGGGCACCACTGAAAAGAGGAAGGAAAGGTATCCGTGCAACTTATGTGCAGAAGACCACTAGATCCATCTATGCCCTCGACTTGTGGAGGCCCAGAAGTTTGTCACACAGCAACAACAAGTCGTGTTGACTAATCCCTTTCAGCATGGGCAAAATTTAACTCAAGCCTCTACAAGTACCGAAGGGGGAAGCCAAGAAACCTGCCCTCCCCCAAACAATTCCTCCTCCATGAACGTATACATGGTTAAAAGTGATGCTTTAATAATGACTAGAGTGCATGACTATAGCAAACCAAGTGCCTCTGAGAAGGGAAAAGAAGCCGATATCCCATCTCGTCCTCTACAGATTGAGAAGACGTTGGGTGAAACAATGACACACATTCCAAAGGGTGCGTTTAAGAGGGCTTCTCACAATCCAAACACAAGGGCTTCCCAGAACTACTCTGTGGTGAAAGATTTATCCCAAATCCCTTGTGCTATGTCTGCTTTGGAGGTCCTCCAAAGTTTCCTTGCTCAGAGGAAAGCCTTGTTGACTGCTTTAGGCTCTACTGAGAGTTGTAACCTGGGTACCATCATGTTAGATACGACTCACTTGAAACCTCATTTACCTTACCATGTCGCGTTTTAGACAGTAGTGGCTCATCCCACGAAAAATTTTACACGGAATATCTTCCGTACGGTGGTAGACGAGGGTGATTTGACTTGCGTTATGTCGTTAGCCTGCTGGAAATCCATTGGTCAACCTGAGTTGTCTCCGTCACCTACTCTCCTCACTGTGTTCGATGGTCGTTCTTTCTGACCGCATGGCATCATTCCTTCTTTCCCTGTGCAGTTAGGGGGGAAGACCGTGTGCGTCAAAGTAGAGGTAGTTGATGCCCCCATCGACTACAATCTATTGTTAGGTCGTAGTTGGACTTATGCAATGCAAGCGGTGGTCACTACAGTTTTTCGAGTCTTATTGTTTCCACATGAAGTCTGGATAGTGACTATTGATCAGTTATCCTTCTCTCAACCTGACCCAGCTTTGGGGGCATCCACGGTTCCCATGGTTGATAATCCTCAAGTCGGTGTCATCAACGTTGGAGTTGACTTGTGCCCATCTTTGATGGGTACTTTCGATTACCCACCTCCTCATGGCGATGTCAAGTTTATATCGACTCACCACAAGGCTGAGATTTTTCACGTCTTGTCGTTTCGCACGACTTACTTTCAGGATCTATGGATTCTTCCTTCCCCATCAGCCACGATGGATGCGATGGGGCGTGCTGGCATGTCCACACCCTTGTCGGCCACTGAATTTGTGTACTCTTTGTTCCAACAAGCTTCAACTACTTCTGATCCGACTCCCGCACAAGAGTTGGATCCACTTCTTGAGCCTATCTGGGCTCAGGATTCTCTTGCCAACACCGATTCGTTAGATTTAGTCTTGCCTTCTGATGATGCTGTAATCGAAGCAATGACTGGCCCAGATAAACCTTGGGATGATCTTCATCACAGATCATATTTCCTCCCAGATTTGAGCCGAATCGAGGCAGGAGAATTCACTATCACCATGACGGGGGAACAGTCGTGTCCCATTAACCTCTTAGCTACATAGGATATTTATGCTGAGGGAAATATGGTGAATATCGCTGCCACGATACCTATCAACATCTCCCGGAACCCTGGCGTCATGGAGAATGTCTTCGTCGTAGCAGATTTCTCCCCCGAAGAGATTCAAATTTACACGGATCTTTTTAAATAATTCCACGACGTTTTTGCCTTGTCTTATGAGGAAATGTCAGGCATCGATCTGAAAATAGTTGAACATGAGATCACTACATATCCCAATGCTAAGCCTGTTCGACATAAACTTCGTCGAGTTAATCCTAGGAAAGAAGCAGCCATCAAAGCTGAGGTTGAGAAATTGCTCAAGGCTGGGTTCATATACCCTATTCATTTGACTCAATGGGTGTCAAACCCCGTGCCGGTCGATAAAAAACAAGGCATGATTCATGTCTGTACCGATTTCCGTTATTTGAACAAGGCATGTCCAAAAGATAATTATCCAACCCCATTCATCGACCAAATCATTGATGAGTGTGTCGGTTGTGAAGCCTTTTCATTCATGGATGGTTTTTCGAGCTATAACCAAATCCAAATCAAACCCGAGGACCAACACAAAACGACATTCATTTGTCCGTGGGGTACATTCGCTTATCGTAAGATGCCTTTTGGCCTCAAAAATGCTGGAGCCACTTTCCAGCAGGCCATGTCTTTTGCATTTCATGACCTCAAGCATATAGTTGAGGCCTATCTAGATGATTTAGCATCACGCTCTCGCAAGCAAAAGGATCATCCTATGCACCTCCGACTAATCTTCGAACGCTGTCGCTACTTCAGGATTCGCTTGAATCCCAACAAGTGCAGCTTTTGCGTCATGTCAGGACGTTTGTTAGGTTTCATCGTTTCAACAACAGGGATCATGGTGGATCCTCTTAAGGTGGAGGCAATAGTCCAATTGCCCCCCCCCACGCACAATCTTACAACTTCAGAGTCTTTAAGGCAAGGCGAACTTCTTACGACGCTTCATTGCCAACTATGCCAAAATCACCAAGGGCTTCATGTGTTTACTGAAGAAATATGTTCCCTTTTTCTGGGACGAAGCAGCGCAATGCTCTTTCGATGCATTGAAACACGCTCTTACAACCGCACCTCTGCTACGACCACCGAATTATAACAAGGATTTCCTATTATATCTGGCTGCCGCAGAGTCAACCATAGGCATGGTTTTAGTTTAGGAAGATGATTCATTTTTTGAATACGTGATCTATTACCTGAGCCGAGGCCTTGTAGGACCAGAACTTAATTATACCCATCTCGAAAAACTTGCGTTGGCAGCAGTTCATGCTGTTCAACGGTTCTATCACTATGTTCTATTTCGTAAGACCACTGTCATTGCCGTCGTGAATCCATTCCAGTACATGTTGACACGATGAGTTATCGGTGGAAAAATCAGTAGATGGATGGTAATCCTCCAAGAATTTGACTTAGACTTCATTTCAGCCAAGTCCAAAAAGTCATTGGTCTTCGCAGAACTTATCTCGGAGCTTCCGGTTGAGTCAGGTGACGTTCTTCCTGAGGAATCGCCTATTCGAGGGGATATGTTTTTAATTGAATCTTCAGACCCCTGGTACAGAGATATACTGATCTATCTCCAGACTTTGAAGTGTCCTACCTCTTCTTCTCGTGATGAGCATCGACGGATACGCCATCAGGCCAAGAACTATCTTATACTCAATGATACTTTGTATCGAAGAGGTGTAGATTGTATCTTGCGTCGATGTCTCACTCATGAGGAGGCCGTTATAGTGCTCAACGATTTTCATACAGGAGATTATGGAGGTCACTTGTCCAGGTTGGGAACATCCCAAAAGATTTTACGAGCAGGTTACTTCTGGCCCACACTTATAAAAGATTGTATCGAGTCGGTCAAGAAGTGCCATCCGTGCCAAATCTTCTCACGAAAGATGAGGGCACATCCCGCTCCCATGTTTCCTGTCATCATTTTCGGTCCCTTCACTAAATGGGGGATTGATTACACTACATGTAACCCCCATCAGTAAGGGGGCACCGCTATATCATTGTAGTTGTTGACTACTTCACTAAGTGGGTCGAAGCTATGCTGACGTTCAAAGATGATGGAGAGACTGCAACTCTCTTCTTATTTAAACAGATTATAGCATGGTTCGGAGTCCCGAGAGAGATTGTCACTGACCATGGAAGTCACTTTCAGAACAAAATGATGTCCGAGTTAACATCAAATCTTGGGTTACGGCAAGAACACTCCTCACCTTACTACCCCCAAGCCAATGGGCAGGTGGAAGCTGTTAACAAAATGCTTAAGACAATGCTACAGCGAACCATCAACTCAGCCAAGTCAAACTTGCATTTGATGTTATACTCAACATTATGGGCTTACCAAACATCAGCTAAGGCTGCAACCAGTTTCTCACCTTTCTAGCTCGTTTACGGGCTGGAGGCAGTCTTGCCCATCGAATGTCAAATTCCATCTCTGAAATTGGCAGTACAGTTATTGCCAGACACTTCTCCACTTGAAGAACGGTTAGTACACCTTGAGCAGCTTGATGAACAGCATCACGATGCGGCCCTGGCCAATGAGGCTCATAAACATAAGGTCAAGTGTCAATATGATAGGTCCGTTCATCCTCGGATTTTTTCTGAGGGCGACCTTGTCTTGGTCTATGACCAAGATAAGGACCCCCTGGGGGCAGGAAAGTTTAAACCCATGTGGTTCGGACCCTTCATTATTAAGGAGGTTTTAGAAAAGGGCGCTTATCGTTTGGTCAATTTTGAAGGGAATGCATTGGAGGAGCCTAGAAATGGGCTCTACCTCAAGAAGTATTACTCATAGAACGGTCACTGTGGGTAACTTTTTGTAACATATGTATAGTCTTTGTGCTATTAATTTTTTATGTTTCTTTTGAAAAACGTGTCATGGACGTGTCATTAATGTTATCTTTCATCACTATGGTAGATGTCAAGTGAGTTCAAGGTGTTCATTGGGTATGCAGACAGTGATAGTCGACACACGCAGAGGCTTGCCTCCGCAGCCTGGGTAATCTTTACACCACAGGGTCACTTGTTATCTTCCAAAGGAATATGCTTAGGTGACACCACAAACAATGTTGCTGAGTATAGCGCAGTTATTGAGTTGCTTCGTGACGCTTTGTCATTGGGTATCTCTCGTCTCCGAGTCTATCTAGACGCTCAATTGGTTGTGTCGTAGCTAAACAGAATATACCGGGTGCATGAACCAACTTTACACCGACGATTCCTTAGGGTACGTCTCTTGGAACGCAACTTTGATTATATTACATATTTTCATGCTCCTAGGAGTCTAAATCAAATCACAGATACTCTAGCTAATCACATTTTAGATTGCCATCTTGCTCACACATAAAAAGATCATGATCATACACAAGTAAATACATTTTTGCACACATAATCCATAAAGGCACAGAAAATAAATAAAAACCATATATAAACATCTGAAAATCCTCAGAGTACATAGATGGGCGCAAGCGCCTCAAAAAGTGGGAACCATAACGAGTCACTGGTCTTACGCCCTCAAAAAATATATACATATCGGTGCTCGTGGCACATAAAGTCTAAAAGTCTATTCAGGGCCTATGGACCCTGTTATACTCAAATACAGCCTGACCCAAATGCCTAAACAATCTGACCCATGTCCGAGGTACCCCCACAATATGAGTCTGCATGGAGGGCAGCAAGTCCTCTATCTTTGCCATGGGAACTGTGCGAGTGAGCTCAGTGAAGTTCCGCTCAATCCGCCTAAGAACCCTCTCGGCCTCTCCTGCTGGGAGGTTCCCTGCTATTGTGTTGGCTATCGGAGGTCACTCCTGGATTGCTTGTAGGAGCAGAGCCCGACGCCCATCAGCTTAATGTCACGATTTGTTTAAAGGGGTGATCAAATGGAGGAAAACTCAAAACAATATCGTCTCAATTCAGAAACTAGGCCAGGCATGCATGAACGAGTGAGGTATTGATAAACTTCAAACAGTGAGTCGTAATAAAGGGTGAGTAGGGGGAAGACTTGTCTAAGAAGGGTGCGGAGGTCTATCACATACATCCAGTTTGTAACAGACTGGAGAAGAAAGCATTCGAACACAAAATCCTTTCACATTCAAATACAGATACCAGAGGGCACAACAATGTCACAACAAATCCTTTATTATAAAAAGATTGTTCAATCCACGTGAATCATTTGACTATGAATTCTCCGGTACAAGAAGAAACATAGATGGAAAAAGAAAACTGTTTGTTATAGGCCAAGAAATCTCAAACACAGAGGCATAACCAAGATACCAGAATGTTCGCTGAAACTTTACAGTCGGGAGCTTAGCTCTACCATCGATAGATACAAAAATGGCAAAAATGCCTACATATACTTAGAACAACAACAACAACAGCGGAACGAAGAAACTGCATTGAAAGCTTTGCATCTGCATGGCTTCTGACAACTCTGCAGCCGCAATCTTTGAATGGCCATGCAACTTATGGCAGACGCGATTGATCTTCTGACAGTTAATCTGGCGAATCGACGTGCCTTTAATTCAATGAAGGACTTTCCCATTATGGTAGAGACGATGTCTAACCACCACCAACCACTTCAATAACTGCTTCCTTGGGATTAGGGACGATCTGGCCAACTCAGCACCTTGGGATGTGGAAGACTCCTCGCGCTGCCACCTGGAATAACTGAACAGCTTGGAGGACGGGTGGGTGTAAAGGCCAGTGCGAATGATGGGGCGCATGACAGGGGTGGTGGCGTCAGATTATGTGGACAAGGCCTGAACAGATAGGGAGGTGAGGAGGGTTGACGGAAAGACCCTTGGAAAAAGGAATGAGCGCAGGGGGCTAGAGGGTAGACGTAGGGGACACGCTTAGTGGGAAGTTGACGTGGAGGGAATAGGACATGTGGCGGGTGGTAAATGGATGATGAGAAGAGAGATGGACCATGTAGACCAAAGAGGGGAGGTGGATGGATGACACATGGCAGCACGAGAAAGGCGAAAAGGGAGATGACATGACGAGAGACGGGCCCACGCAGGTTAAAGTCAGGGTAGCTGAAAGGGATGAGGCTGCTCATGAGCCGTTGATCCGGGCTCCTCAATTGTGGCCGTCGAAAAACTGCATCCTCGATTCTGGACCCCCCCCCCTCCGCTTAAAGGTAGAAAGGAAGGGGGGGTCTGGAATGGTCTTCATCGCCGTTGATCTGGGCACACTGATCTGGACCGTTGGAGAGGTGCACCCCCAATTCCGGNCCCCCCCCCCTCCGCTTAAAGGTAGAAAGGCAGGGGGGGTCTGGAATGGTCTTCATCGCCGTTGATCTGGGCACACTGATCTGGACCGTTGGAGAGGTGCGCCCCCAATTCCGGACCCCCCCCTTCGCTTAAAGTTAGAAAGGCGGGGGGGTCCAGAATTCAACGTGTGCCGTTGATCTGAGTGCACTGATGCCTACCGTTCAGATCTGCCTGTTGTTTACCACGGATTCTGGACCCCCCCCCTCCGCTTAAAGGTAGAAAGGCGGGGGGGGGTCTGAAATTCGCTGTGCGCCATTGATCTAGGTGTGCAAATCCTGGTCGTCCAAACTTGCTTCTTACTTAACATAGACACATTCTCACCCAAAACTCAGGACAAATGGGTTTTTGACCCATTCTTTTGCACTCTAACCCTTTTACAAGAAATATTGCTAACATTTGGCTCCATAGGGGATAGAGTCATCCCTGTGATGCTCTAAGAACTCTTTTGCAGACTTAGTGCCTTTGCTATTGGGCTATGGAGTCATTTATTAGTCCGAAAAACAAAAAATAAAACAATATTTACAAAACAAAACAAAAAGAGCCGACTGTGGCTCATAGAAAACATTTTTTTAAGAAATGCCCATTGACTGGGCCACTGAAAACTTCATTGCCTTTCAGATCCTGCAACCTATAAGTGTTGTTCGAAAACGCTTCAAGGATCTTGAAAGGCCCGAACCAGAGGGCATCAAATTTACCGTGTTTTCCCTTTTCGTGCCTGGGTGCATCCCATTTGAGCACCAGATCACCCTACTCAAATTCTTTGTTTTTGCTCTTCTTGTCAAAAGCCTGCTTGATCTTCTGCTGATGATGGTAAGCTCTGTCCAGGACCTGCTCTCTGATCTGTTGCACCTCCACCATCTGATGAATTCTTCTGAGCACATGGTTAGGTTCCTCCTCGTAGTCTTGGAGGATATTTGCCACAGGTAAGGTGAGCTGAGTGGGTAAAACAGCCTCTATTCCATAAACCAGCTGGAAAGGTGAGATGCCCAGTGATTTCTTGGTCATCACCCAAGCGGCCCAAAGAGAAAATTTGAGCTTTGAATCCCAGGCCCTTTTATTTTCCTCCGGTAGCTTTTTGATAAGCTTGATTAGGCTTTTATTGGAGGACTCTGCCAGTCCATTCCCTTGAGGGTAGTAGGGAGTGGAGTGAATCAGTGAAATTCCAAATTGTTCACAAAACTTGACTAGAGGCTCAGACTGAAATGGGGAAGCATTGTCAGTAACAATTTTCCTGGGGCAGCCAAATCTGGCTATGATGTCTTCTAGGAAGCTGATGATTACTTTGGGAGAAGTGCTTCTGGTAGGGACATCTTCTATCCATTTAGTGAAGTAGTTGGTTGCTGTCAGAATCCATCGGTGCTGGCCACTCGAAGGGGGATGAATTTCCCCGATGAAGTCCAATCCCCACTGCTGAAAGGGTGCTGAGACCACCACATGTTTCAATGGCAGGGATTTGAGTTGTTTCTTTCCTGAGAATTTTTGGAATTTAATGCAAGCTCGGATTTCCCTGCAAACATCAGGAAACAAGGTGGGCCAGTAATACCCATCTCGGAGGATCTGATGAGCTGTGGTCTTCCAAAAATGATGGCCTCCACAGAGACCACTATGGAAGTCGGATATAACTTTCTGGGCCTGCTGCGGGTCCAGACACCTTAGTAATACCCCTAGGGGATCTTTCCAATACAAGGTTTGATCTACGAGGCAATACCTGACCGCTTTGAGCTTTAAGGCTCTAGCTTTACTTTTCCCCAATCCATCAGGAGGCTTTAATTCTTGCAGAAAATACAAGATATCCTTGTACCAGGGGCATGTTGCTAGTGCCACAATTCTTTGGGAACCCCTGTTGGATGACTCATCTTTCTCATTGATGAAATTGATTCCCAAGGCCCTGCAATTCGATTCAGCCAGCAACTTGGCTAAACCTTGCCCCTTTATCAGTTTGGTGGGATTAATCTCTAGATCAAACTCTAGGATCTTGGCGATCCATTTACCTCTTCTTCTGTCTATGTCAGGCTGTATAAGAATGTCCTTCACAGAAGCTGAAGGGACATAGGCAATGATCTTTGAATGCAAGACATACACTTTGAAAGCTTTGAGAGCTTTCACCAAGGCATAAGCCTACTTCTCCATGATATCGTACCGAAGCTCTGCATCCCTCAGGGCCTTGCTAAAGAAAGCAATGGGCTGTTCTTCCCCTTTATCATTTTTCTGCAACAAAACTGCCGCTACTGTATCACAGGAAGCAAAAGAAAATATCATAAAATATTTAGAATAATCTGGACTGATTAGCATAGGAGCCTCAGTCAATGCCTTCTTTATTTGGTCGAAATACTTTCTGGGTTCAACAGTTCATTTCACTTCATTCCCCTTCCTGAGCATGGCTGTAATGTGTTTCACTAGCTCAGCAAAATTTGAGACAAACCTTCTCAGAAAATTAATTCTTCCCAAAAATGCCTGAACCTCTTTCTTAGATCTGGGAAGTGACAGGGCCTGAATTGCTTCTACCCTGTTGGGGTCAATTCTCACTCCCTCTGCTGATACCATATGACCTAACAGTTTCCTCTCTTGCATAGCAAACAATGATTTCTTGGGATTCAGGGAAAGGCCAAACCTGCGACACTTCAGGAAAACCCTCTTCAAGTGGCAGCGGTGCTCTATATCAGTCTTGGAGAAGACTGTTATGTCATCTAGGTAAATCACCACAAACCTGTCTTTTTCTCTGATGAAGGCTATGTCCATGGCTCGCTGAAACGTTTCTCCTGCATTCATCAACCCAAATGGCATCTTGGCATACATGAATGTGCCCCACGGAGTGGTGAAGGCTGTCTTTTCTCTATCCTCAGGCATGATTGATATCTAATTGTAACCAGAAAAGCCATCAATCATAGATATCCTAGATGCACCAATGACCTTCTGCAATATATATTCCATGTTGGGCAAGGGATAATTGTCCTTCCTTGAACTCCTGTTCAGGTTCGTGAAATCGACACAGAGTCTGATTTCTCCACTTTTCTTTCTTACTGGGACCAAATTGGCTACCCAGTCGGAGTATCTCAAGGGGACAATGATTTGGGCATCCAGCAGCTTCTTCACCTCCCTCTCCATGACAGGTAGCAGCGTAGGATTTATCTATCTCAGCTTTTGCTTGAATGGTCTAGAATCCTCTTTCAGTGAGATCTTGTGCTCAATGATTGACGTGTCATATGTCTTGAGGTCTTCGTAGGTCCACGCGAACACGTCAGCAAATTCCTTCAACAACTTAGTATACTCGATCCTCTGCTCCTTGGTCAAACTCCTTGACAGCTTGACAAACTTGGGCTCCTCCGGTGTGCCTATGTTGCACTCAGTCGTATCAGCATCATCACCTGAAACTCTCCCCCTTACTGCCACATCATTCCCATTGAACAATCTTTCTAATGGGATCAAACCTCTTGGTATGTGATTGCTTGGTAGTTGAATAATTTGATGGTTAGCAATTTCGTTCATCAACTCCCCAGGGTGATTGTCATCTTCCGTGGCAGGGTTCTCATCAATGTGCAATGTGGAAAAGTCATCAATGGATTGGAGGAATTTTTCGATCTCCTGATCATCTTCAAATACCTTCCAATGTTTGACATTGTCTGGTACAGCGGGCCTGTATCTTATCTCGACATCAGACTGGGCAGTGGGTGGCGCAGGAACTTCGAACAAACTGGCTGAGAAGGCTAGAAAGTCGGCTGGAGCATTTTCTTCCCTTGGAATGAAAGAGATGTTAAAAGCCAGGAAAGAATTATCAATTAGGTCCCATACCTCATTCCTATAATTCTTGAGTCGAGGACGCTTAGTCTGATAAACATTTTTGACCTGCTGGACAATTAGCTTTGCATCTCCATACACAGCTATTTCCTTGATTCCCATCTCCTTTGTAGCTCTTAATCCCAGAACCAGAGCTTCATACTCTTCCATATTGTTGGTGACTTCAAATTCCAGCTTGTAGGACAGTGATATGGTCTCTTGAGAGGGGGATCTGAGTACCACTCTGGCGCCTACACCTATACTGGAAGAAGCTCCGTCAAAGAACATTTTCCAAACAGGGGTGGTTGGAGGAGGCATCCCCTGATTAAGACTGGGCTTCTTTCTAATTTGCGAAAGGGCCTCAGGAGTCTTAGTGACCTGTAACAAGCTAGACCCTAAGCCAGTGTCAAGTGCAAAGATGGGGTGATTAGTGGGGTCTGCTTCATCACTGACAATGTAGGCTAGCTAGGCTTCTCTGTACAATCTCCTATGTTCCCCTCCAAAGACTGGAATGGTGGCATATGTGAGATCCATTTGTAACATCCCTCCAAGTCTCTTAATCCAAGATCTTGACAACAGCATGCCAAACTTGGGGGGAACATCAGCTACCACAATATCCATGATCATACTTTTCAAGGGCAGCTGAAACAGGGAGACTACTAGGTCCTTGATGACTCCCAAACACTCCACTCTCCTGGAGTCAAAAGAATAGAGGTCATGATAGGCTCGGGTGAATTCCAGTCCTAACTCCTCCATGACGGCTTTGGGCATGAGGTTGTGAGAGGCCCCTGAATCCATCAAACAATTGTGCAGCACTTTATCATGTATGTTCAGGGAGGTGTAGAAGGGAGGGGATGAATCATCTCTGTCTTCTACCATGGGGCCTAGGACAACTACTGGTTTTTCATCTTGGAGGTTTATGAAGTCTGTGGAAGGGCCAGAGGCTTCAGATTTCAAAAGGTTAGAGAAGCGTTTTTTGAATTCTCCATGTTTGATTAACTCAGTGAGGGGCACAGGGATTCTGATTTTTTGAATCTCATGCTCGAAATTAAAAGAGGATGTAAGCTTAGGAATTTCTCTAATTTCAGGAACATGACTTTGGACAATGGGAGAGAGAGGTTGGGCCTTATTACCTCTATGGTTGTCTGCTACCTCATCAGCAGGCTTCTCTACTCTGGTGGATGGATCAGGAATATCAGGTGTTGCTACCCTTTTGTCGGATCTCAAGTTATACCTGCCTCGGCCACCACTAACCTTGTCTCCTTTGCTCAATTCATTTAGCTGATCGTTCATGAGAGACTCTTTTTATGCTGACTGGGTCAGATGAGGGAAAGGGGGAGTGACCTATAAAGAGTGGATTTTAGGCTCAGGCTCGTCTGCTTCTCCTTCTTCTTCATCGGTCACAAAATTGTTCTGGAAGGGAGACTGAATTCTTTGGTCGTCTCTGTCTCTTTCCTTCTCTCTGTGCATGGTTGGAGGAGAAAAATTGTTTGGTCTTCTGAAACCTGTTCTGTTCTCAGTGCTTTGAGGGCCTTTGTTCATTTGTTTCCTCTCCACTTTCAATCTCTCCACCTCTTCTTTCAGAAAGTTCATCACCTGGGTCAGCTCACTTACTTGAGGGTGGGGCAGTGACGGGCTGGAAATGTTGGAGCCAGAAATCGAGGCTTCTGATTTTCCCTTTCTTCTGTCTATGTCAGCCCTATTCCTCAGTCTGTCAGCTGCCAATATGTTGGATTCTACCTCTACAGCTGCATCTTGCATCTGAGATAAGGAGGTGGCTCTTCTTTCTCTTAATAGAAGGCAGAAATCAGGGTCAAATGCACCAGCATAGGAAATTTGGGTAGAGGCCTCTAAGGGTTTTATCTCTGCAGGAATCTTGTTATACATCTTATTGAATCTTTTGGAGAAGTCAGAGACTGACTCTCCTTCCTGCTTCTTCAGAGACCCAAACTCATTCATGTAATATATGTAATCTTTTCTATCTCCCCACTGCCTCAGGAAAACATTGTCCAGGGCTTCAATGCCAGCAATAGATCCAGGGGCCAGTCCCCTGAACCACTTCCTCACCTCACCATCCAAGCTCTGAACAAAAACTCTCATCCAAAAATCTTCATTTTCAATGTTCAGGTTGTCTGCATAACTGTAGAAAGTGGCCAGGTGCTCCTCTACAGTTATGTCTCCCTCCCCAGTGAACTTGGGCATGTACTTCAAGTAGTCTCTAGCAGGGAAAGGATTAATAGGATGGGGTAGGATTAAGGGAGCATACCTAGCAGCGACTATGGCATCCATCCTGTTTAGTGGGGGATTAGCACTAGCCATAGGGATATTAGGTGGAGGAGAACTAGGAGGAGAAGGAGTGTGAATAGGAGATGCAGAAAAGAGGTCCTCACAGGAGACGAGGGGGAAAATAGAGAGAAGTCTAAGGGACCTGAATGTGAAGCTACTTCTCTCCGTGCAGTAGTGGCAATAAAAGGAGGAGTAGTGAAACCTCCTGAGTCCTGAGGTCTATACTGAGGCACAACTTCCAGGGAGGGTGGAGTGACAAGAATCTCTCCCTCTAATACTATACCAGGAGGAGAAAACTCAGCAGAAACACTCCCGAAATTCAAGAAACGGGAAACCTCAGAGGAAGGACGACTAGGAAGCTGAGAATAAGAAAATGGAGTTCTTACAGAAGGAGGTGGGGAAATACCTGATTTAGAAGCGAAGCTTTCTCCTTGAGGAGCCTTTCCTTTTCTAAGAATCGCCTCTGGATTTTATTCAGTAGTAGTCAGAGGTAGTTGTGGGTTGGACCGAGTGTGTCTGCCGCAGGAAGCCACAACTAATTCAACGGGTTCACCGCAGTGGAGTCATCATGGTGGAGTCGCCAGGTGCACAGTAGCAATCTTCACGTTCTGATATCTGATGCACCTTCAGAATCAGCTTAATCTTTGTCGTTCAATCCCGGGGAAAATATTCAACTTCGATCCCCGGAAACGACGCTAGAAATGTTGGCTATCGGAGGTCACTCCTGGATTGATTGCAGGAGCAGAGCCCGATGCCCATCAGTTTAATGTCACGATTTGTTTAAAGGGGTGATCAAATGGAGGAAAACTCAAAACAATATAGTCTCAATTCAGAAACTAGGTCAGGCATGCATGAACGAGTGAGGTCTTGATAAACTTCAAACAATGATTCGTAATAAAGGGTGAGTAGGGGGAAGACTTGTCTAAGAAGGGTGCGGAGGTCTATCACATACATCTAGTTTGTAACAGACTAGAGAAGAACACAAAATCCTTTCACATTCAAATACAGATACCAGAGGGCACAACAATGTCACAAAAAATCCTTTATTATAAAAAGATTGTTCAATCCACGCGAATCATTTGACTGTGAATTCTCCGGTACAAGACGAAACATAGATGGAAAAAGAAAACTGTTTGTTATAGACCAAGAAATCTCAAACACAGAGGCATAACCAGGATACCAGAATGTTCGCTGAAACTTTACAGTCGGGAGCTTAGCTCTACCATCGATAGATACAAAAATGGAAAAAATGCCTACATATACTCAGAACAACAACAACAACAGCGGAACCAAGA
The DNA here is from genome assembly GCA_032191745.1 of Picea mariana. Classification (NCBI taxonomy): domain Eukaryota; kingdom Viridiplantae; phylum Streptophyta; class Pinopsida; order Pinales; family Pinaceae; genus Picea; species Picea mariana. The sequence continues at coordinate 82,701 of JASDQU010737981.1, forward strand.
AACTGCATTGAAAGCTTTGCGTCTGCATGGCTTCTGACAACTCTGCAACCACAATATTTGAATGGCCGTGCAACTTATGGCAGACGCGATTGATCTTCTGACAGTTAATCTGGCGAATCGACGTGCCTTTAATTCAATGAAGGACTTTCCCATTATGGCGGAGACGATGTCTAACCACCACCAACCACTTCAATAACTGCTTCCTTGGGATTGGGGACGATCTGGCCAACTCAACACCTTGGGATGTGGAAGACTCCTCGCGCTGCCACCTGGAATAACTGAATAGCTTGGAGGACAGGTGGGTGTAAAGGCTAGTGTGAAGGATGGGGTGCATGACAGGGGTGGTGGCGTCGAATTATGTGGACAAGGACTGAATAGATAGGGAGGCAAGGAGGGTTGACGGACAGACCCTTGGCAAAAGGAATGAGCACAGGGGGCCAGAGGGTAGATGTAGGGGACACGCTTAGTGGGAAGTTGACGTGGAGGGAATAGGACATGTGGTGGGTGGTAAATGGATGATGAGAAGAGAGATGGACCATGCGGACCAAAGAGGGGAGGTGGATGGATGACACATGGTAGCACGAGAAAGGCAGAAAGGGAGATGAAATGACGGGAGACAGGCCCACGCAGGTTAAAGTCAGGGTAGCTAAAAGGGATGAGGCTGCTCATGAGCCATTGATCCGGGCTCCTCGATCATGGCCGTCGGAAAACTGCATCCGCGATTCTAGACCCCCCCCCTTCGCTTAAAGGTAGAAAGGCAGAGGGGTCCGGAATGGTCTTCATCGCTGTTGATCCGGGCACGCTGAACAGGACCGTTGGAGAGGTGCACCCCCGATTCCGGACCCCCCCCCTCCGCTTAAAGGTAGAAAGGCAGGGGGGGTCCGGAATTCGACGTGTGCCATTGATCTGAGCGCACTGATGCCCGCCGTTTAGATCTGCCTGTTGTTTACCATAGATTTCGGACCCCCCCCTCCACTTAAAGGTAGAAAGATGGGGGGGGTCCAGAATTCACTGTGCGTCGTTGATCTGGGTGTGCAAATCCCGGCCATCCAAACTTGCTTCTTTCTTAACATAGACGCATTCTTGCCCAAAACTCAGGACAAATGGGTTTTTGACCCATTCTTTTTCACTCTAACCCTTTTACAAGAAATATTGCTAACATATTGCTGCTCCCCTGACCGCAGCAGCTGCGACCTCTGGCCGTGGGCGACGCCTGTTCCGAGCATAATCGGCAGGTCACACGGGTCCCACATCTGCATGCAACACAATGTTCACCCATCAAAAACTCTGTTATACAAAAACATGATATATATATATATATAAGACATAAAAATTACATATGCACACACAAAAAAAAAACTAGATAGGTGGAGACTTACCCATCTCCCCTCGCTCCTCACCAGGAGGCAATGGTATCGCTGGATCTCTGGAAAAGTCGATCCCTGCATATGGGTAATCTTCAATCGCTGAGATCTGCCATGACAGCCAGGCAAAAA
>JASDQU010737981.1:120698-139016 GCA_032191745.1 Picea mariana
CCGCACCCTGCCTATATAGCAACCTGCGGAAATTTCTCTTTATAAGGTTTTTACATAGGAAAATGCAACTTCTTTTCTCAGGAAAAGTTCTTCTTCCTTCTCTCTTCAGGAACTCAGGCCACTGTGACCCTTCTAAAGGCAATAGATAGGTTTACATCATTAACGATCACAGGGATGACGAAAATAATGTGTAACAGCCATCTATTTGGCATTTTGATTATTGTAAAGCATATTTTTTTAGCACTTTGAGCAAATAATACAAAAGATCCATTGGAAGATGGACCAGGAGATGTAGCCCAAGAGAGGGGTGAACTCCTTTATCATTTTCTGTGTTATGTGTTTTTTGTTCACTATTTATTGTTGTTGTTTATATGCATCTTGAATGAGTAATTTCTATAAAAAGTTGTGTTGCAAAATTGATCCATTTTCATTTTAACACATGAATTTAATCTTGTAAATAATTTCAAGAATACAAGTCTTCTTCATTTTTAGATCAATAACGAACCCTCGAGCTACCCTAATGTCATCCAACAGGACAATCAACCGGTTACGCATCCAAAGAATTTCACTAAAACTGTTAAGAAACCTACAGGAAAGAATCTAAAAGGCAGCATTGATGTCAATTTCAAGAACAAAAGAGTTGGTCTCTTAATTTCTCGATGTGCTCGAAATAAAATGAAACCCTGTGCAGACACAATCAACACGATTGAAGTGAGTGAATATTCAGACTCAGAAATTGATAAATTCCTGGCTGAAGAGGACCTCGTGTCATTCGGGCTATACCCTGACTGACTCTATGACTATGTTAACAATCTGCCTCCTTGTCTAAAGGACAACCCATAATTTCTTGGCATCCAACTCTATGATAAGCCTACCATTTGCATGGAGGATTCTCTGACCCATAATGTTGTTATTGCTAATACAAATTCCTTACAGTCACAGTGTGATGAGTGTCGATCGTGGATCGACAGGTACTATACTGATGTTCCACTACTACAGTCACAACTCAAGTCTTTAAGAGACCAAGTTGATATGTTGACAAATGAAAACAACAGGCTTGAATCCATTATCCAAGGGAAGGAGAAATGCTTGAAAACTATAGGTCCTGTCATTTTCAAAAATGTAGAGGTAGCAACAGCTATCGTAAATTCCAAAATTTCTTGATACGTTTTGATTCCATGTTTTGAGGTATGATGTTTTTAATTTTTAGCATGATTGTGTCACTCTTAAGTTAGGATATTCGATTTGATTGAATAAACTATTTTTCTTCTTAAGATTAGTCTGTTTTGTTTATTTAATAAAATATAATTGCATTTGTTATTATAACTAGCTACAGAATCGTAAGATTCTATAGCCAGTTAAGAAAATTCGAGTTGTTTGATTTGATAATTGAAAACATATCTGAGATCTACTTATTTTCATTTGTTTTTAGGATGATTAAGGAGCCTATGATTTCCAAGATGAGATGAGGCACTTTTTGAGATCTCCCAGCCATATCAATTCTGTATTTTGAGTAAACAGATTAGACTACTGGTAGTTTTTGATATCTAGTGAAATCAGGGTGGTTGCATCCCCCATATTTTTGAAACAAATTTGATCTTATCAACAGGAAACATTTATGTTTCCTGAAACCTTTATAAACATATTATTTTGTAAAGATTTGATCATCTCATCCTGGGGAAAGAGTATGGGCGTTTTTATCACAAAATTGAATGGAATATGGTGCACATTACAGCTTTATCTTTTCTGTATGATGTTTTCATTCAAGTTATGTTTATTTCAATTTGATAATAGATTATGATTGCTTTTGTCGGCATAGTTTATTGCGAGCTGATATCATTCGATTTATATATGCTATCCATATCTCATGTTTTAGAAAAAAACACACAGTGATCATCTATCCAATTTAAATTAGTAGATTCATCTCTAATTTATGTTGAATGTCTGCATGCAAGTTCTTACAGGAAGATTTATCTCGTCGTAGCAATTTGCAAATCATATGATTACTGTAACTGTATCTATTCAATGTTTTGTTGTTATAATTCAATCTCCATCATTATCATTCCTCATTTATTAGGGGCAATCCCAAGATCTGTAGTAGGTTAACTTCATCAGATAAAGGTGGTTGGATATTCAACAGCGGACAGACATTGGATACAGTAACAAGTTAGCCTGTTATTTGATTTCGCTAGTTTCCTGAATATAGAAGTTTTCTCTATATAAACATTTTCTGCTATCTATTATTTTCTGTTTAATTAGGAGGATTAATGTGTGATGTCATGAATGTATACATTTAAGAAAACAAAACCAAAAAATTAGATAGTGTTTACACTTGCTTTATTATTATTGTTAAAAGTAATCAATCTACATTTGATTTTTACGAGTTTAGATTAAAACTCACATTTTGTATAGATTGTATATAGAATTGTCATACATATAATATTTAATTTGTACATATATATTCATTTAGATGTACATATAGTTTTTAGTAATTGTTATTTAGTAAGTTATTGTTTCTTCCCCCTTAGTTATTTTTCACTTTCTTTAGAACTTAGATCGGCCAACGGAGCCGCTAAACCTGTCGGAGTGAATTAATCCAAACGGCTTGGGTTAATTAGACAACCCCGGATCGGATTCACTCCTCCAGTTGACGAGCGGTCAATTTCGCCTTCAAAAAATTGGTACTTCAATCTTCTGTCGGTCTTCTAGTGTTCTTACAAATTCGACATATGGGTCTCTGGTGTTAAATAGCTTCGATTTGTTCTCCCGTTCTTCAATAAAGTGTGTGATCCTTCTAGTCATGAAATCTTTTAACTCTTGCTTCTTCTGCTCCAAAACTTATTCTTCGTCTTTCCTTCTGGCTTGATCTCTTTCAATCCAAGGTTTTCCTAGTAACATGGTAAATGGAGCGTTGTTCTCAATAACTTTAATAATCTCAAAATCTTCCTCTTTCGAAGTCCCATTGGCATTCATAGGTATCTGGGTGATATTTCCACATAGGCTTATCATCTTTCCTTTGAATATTCCTATTTCTCCTAATGAAGGAATCATAGCAGGCCTTCTTATAGCTTCCCAAGTTCTCTCTATCATGATATTCATCTGCTTCCTGATCTAGAACACAGTCAATGTCAAAGTCTCCTATTCTTTCTTCAAGTCATTCTTTTTCTTTGAAGATCTTTGATAATCTGACATGTCGGTGATCATTTAGGGTGTCTTTCATCTGTAGCAATAATTTCTCTGATTCTTTCTGGGGTTCTTCCATAATCATAGTTTCTGGATCTGCCTTAGGGTTTTCTTGTCTCATGTTCATTTCTTCAAGCTTAGCAACCATTCTAGGGCAATCCAATACTTCATGGTCCATATCTTTGCAACAAAGACAACTAGGTCTTCTCCCACGGAATTCCTTAGCAATATGTCCTGGTTTTCTGCAACTGTAACAGAGGGTTAATCCTCTCTTTCTTTTAAATGATTCCCAACTCTTTATATACTGCGCACTAGGGTCATAGTAGTTAACCTGTAAACATTTCTTTCTAGGATCCTGCATCCACTGGTTAGTCCAAACATTCTTTCTATGCATAGGTATAACATATCTTTCACTATTCTTATCAGATCTATGTATATCAAACCCTCTTTCATCTATTAATGCCCTAGTTTTCAAGCTAGGACATAATCTATCAAACATACCTAGATCCATACTTTTGAAACAAAAATTTCCACTTATCTTACTTCTACAGAGAACAAACCTTTCAGATCTAGAACTTTTCACTATTCTTACCTTTATCAGAGCACAGAGCTTCCGGATCTTACCTCTTTTCTTCAGATCTGACCTCTTTTAATAAAACATTCTCACTTTTACCTTTCTCAGAAAACAAAGCTTTCAGAAATTACCTCTTTTCTTCAGATCGGACTTCTTTTCCTTATCATAGAGCTTCACAAACTAAGTAGAGTACTGTGCACTAGGGCAACATATCTACGCATAGATATTTCACAATTTCAGATCAGATCTTTGCACAAAGCTTCCTCTTTATCAGTTCCCAACAATCATAGTTTTGGTCCCGGCAACATAACCATTTGTTGGAACAGGGGTAGACCCAAGTTTCAATGCTACAAAAACACACTAACAAAAGCCTAACTACTAGCCCTTTCGGAAACACCTGTGAAGCAGATGAAGTCTCACTCAAGGTAGAGGCAGGGGTGGTTGCAGGACTCAGGTGTATGCAAACTTAGCTAGGACACATATACGTGATTAAAATACTCAACAGAGCACTTAGCACCGACATTTCATCAATATTTAACCACTATCTACTCCACAGATAAAATAGAGCATCACATCATTCATTTAGATCTGATGTATCTAATCACTTACAATAGAGAAGTAGGTTAGATCTAACAGATTCAGGCACTAGCACATTCATATAAGTTAGATCTAACATCTATATACATCATTAGCACAAAGTATATATATATATATATATATCAAAGAACTTAGCAAGTAAAAACATAAACACATCAACACATTGCACAAAGAAGAGAAACACAACATATACGTGGTTCACCCCCACCCTAGGGCTACGTCCACCAACTCTTCTTCTTTATTATCTTTGTCAAGCTTCTACAGGCACATAGCATCAAAATCCTACTCTACAGAAGACAGGAGATATGCGTGCACTCCACCATATCCTCATTCTTCGAGCTAGGGTAAAGCACCAAGCCTTCTTACAATTACTTGCACGTAGCTCTGCAAGTCTCACACAGTATGCACAGAGCACTTACAATCCTTCAATCACATAGATCTAACACTTAACCATTCGTAACTGATTTCTTCTTACATTGCCTAGACATCTATTTATACTTTACAAAATAGGCCTAAACATGGGTAAACCCATGGGCCGACATCCCATACTCGTTACATAATCCCAAATCCCAAAAAGGGGCCGAGATCTCGCGATATCTGCTTCGTCTTGTGCTCCTCCTTTGACAGGCTGTCGAAGTCCCAAAATAGGTCAAACTTGACCAAGGATCTCCCAAAACTTGGTCAAGGGCCATCAATTGGAGATGGAGATGATAGGAAGTCAACCATAGGCTATGTGTTTCATCTTGTATCTAGACCCATAGTTTGGTCTTATAGAAATGATAAGGTGGTTCATTTATTGACCACATAGGATGAACATCAAGGTACAATTGACACTGGGAAATAAGTAGTGTCGATCCACAACACAATGGGTGAGATAAAATTTCCTTTTGAGGAGTTAATTGCAGAGTATTATGGCAATAAAAGTGTAATAAAAATAGCTTAAAATCCTTTTTCTTAAGTAAAATGAAGCATGTTGTTGGACGCAAGCCTATTTTGAGGAAAGACTTAATTTTGGGAGGAAATGCCTAATTCAGGGAGCACGCGCAATGACTGGCAAGATAGAAACATGCATAAAAAGAAGGAAAAACAACATGTAAGAGGGAAAGCCACATTCGAGGAGGAATACAAGCCTAACCTTGTTAGGATTAGGGTTTTTGATAACGATTTTAACGGCTATAAGCCTGTAAAATAGTATAAATAAGAACCTAGGAGGTCTAGGTTAGAGGTTTAGAGTTTGGTGGTTGTTGTTCAATAGCTGTAAGTTAGTTGATGAAGGTGTTCGGTCACTAGTATAGTGAGGTTGTAGAAGAGTTAATGAAGATATATATTGAGGGTTAGGTCACAAGCTGAGGATCCTAGTGTGATCTAGTCCACCTCACAAAGGTTCCTTAACCTTATCATGATTGTATGATTGAAGATGTAATTCCCGCAACGCCATATTTTGCAACAGACTAAATAAAGAGCATAGAAGCCAAATATTTTTGGACGTATCCCAGAAGGAGGTGAACCATGGAAAAATCAATGTTCTATGTGATGTTTCATTGCATACTTACTTTATGTTAATGATTAGTTTATGAATGGATGAATAACTAGATGTATTAGCATGTATGCATGAGGCTAAAGGTAATTGAATCCTAGGAATACTTGAATGAATAATAAGTTTAATGCATAAAGAAAAACAACTATATACTCCCAGATACCCACTCATTCTTAGATTGCAAGAACTTGAGCATTGCAGTCACCCATAGAGCTATCTTAGGTGAGACTGCGCTATGTTCTCTACACAAAGCATTGCCTTCTGTTTTACTAAGAGGGACGCTAGTTTTAGAAGGTTTTGTTGGAAATATGTTCATATCTGAACCTGGGTCAACATAAGAAGAAGCAGAAGGGACATCTAACCCAACAAATGGTTTTGTTTCCGGCTGGAACTGCATAGGATTGAGTGGACGGGATCTATGGAAGAAACACATGGACAATGAAGGTATAGAAGGGAATGTTCAGGCCATGGAATCCAACAAAGGTGGAGAATTAAAGATAGTTGAAAATGAAGGAACTCGAGTTTGCACAGAAGGATGACATAAACCCTAAGTTAACACCACACAAATATATGGACAAATACCTATTTAGTGACTTGTATGAGGTATTTTTCTATGATTTCCCACATTTGTTGCAGGAGTGGTTATTGAGGTTAAAAGACAACCACCCAACAAATCAAATTAGACAATTGGAGTGGAATCCCGTGGAGATCATACAGTTACAACAAGTTAATAACAAATTTACGCACGCAGTAGATTTCTGGTTAGACAGTATTGTTGCAGGTTTTATCACTAAATTTGAAGTAGATACTATGAAGTCCTACAATGTAGGAGAACAATACTTTTTAAAAGGACCCAAAGGTAGGTATATCAGATCATTGTATACTTTAATCAAGATTTTATTGTATAACAATGGTGTGATGACCATGGAATCAGACAACTAAACTTCCATGCGTGCATGGGGGAAGCACTAACATGAAGCTGAGAAATGGAGGAAGAGATGGATAAGGGAAAGAATAAGAAGTCCATGGACCCAATCATGATGGAGGAAGATCAGATAAAGCATATAATGGAAAAATATGGAAAGATGCATAGTGGAGTACCCTACCAATATAATATGAATAACAAGAAGAGAGCCATAACTGATAGAGAGGGTTTGGAAAGAGATCAGGAAGAAGGAGAGGATATTCGGGCTATGGAGAATATTGAGTAAATCTTGTGCACAACATATGAAAGGGAAAAAGGAGGTCCAAAGGTAGGAATAGAATGCAAAACTCCAATCCAAATAAACACCAGTTTGGAACCTACAACCCCATGTGCGACTAACACACCTGAAAGAACACCAACATTTAGAAAACCGAATTTTACTGGAATAAAGACATCAGGAAATGCATCCAAGCAAGGAGAAACAACTAGAGGATCTAGTTCAAGAAGTAATAGTCAGATATCTACACCGCGTGAAAGTAGTAGTTCAACATAGTTAAAAATGGCAGGACATGATCCCACGATTAGGTTCCCATAATTTCAGGGAGAGGCATTAGAGGACCCCAAAAATAACTTATTCATATATGATAAGATCTTGGAAGAAAAGTAGATCACAAATGAGGATACAAAACATGCGCAATTAGATATCACGCTAAGAGACCGCACACTGGATTGGTACATGAGCCTAGATGTAAACAATCAACCAGGGGTAACAAGGACTATTACAAACATGAAAAAAATATTGATAAATGAATTCCATAAGACTAGCTCAGAAGCCTAGCTCAGAATACCATTACATGAATGAATTGATTGAAATCACTCAAAAATTAGGTGAGTCTATTTGGAAGTTTGACCAAAGGTTTAAGCGTCTAAAAGGTAAGTTGAAATATGTCATGACTGACATGCAACATAGACATCTATTTGTGAATTCACTTATACCACACCTGGAATACCCATTAAGACAACATACGTTCCAAACTAAGGTAGAGGCTCTGCAGGCAACCTTACAACTGGAAGAAAACTAGTATCAGAAGACAGATCCAACAATAGAGGAGTTGAAGGAGGATTCAAATAACCTAATATTTCAACTGAACTAGAATAAGGGAAAAGAGAAAAGAGAAGTTTTTTGGGGTACCACATGCAGGACAAAAGGACACCATAAGAATGAATGTCCAACTTTCATGCAGTACATGGAAACAAGAATACCAAATCCTTTTCCAACATGAGGACCATGGTGCGAGATTTGTAAAACACATGGGCATGATCCATATCATTGTCTAATGATGCAGAAGTAAAAGACAGTACCCAAAAGTTCATATTGAAATTTTTTCAAGTCAATGGGTCATGATGATAAGGATTGTAGGACGATAGAGCTGATGAGAGAAATAAATTCATATACATATAGGGTGCAAGCATAAATGATGACATTACAATATGCACCTCAGTTCCAACAAACACCAATACCATACAACAATGTGCAGAAGCAATATAACATTGTGAAACTACAATACAACAATGTGCAGCCACAATACAACAATGTGCAACCACAATATAACCCCAAGCAGTATAACCAAGTACCTATGTACAACACACTGCGAGGATATCGAGGTGGATATAGAGGTAGAGGAGGATTTGGATGACGTAGAGGTCCAGTAGCATGCCACAACTACAAACAACTAGGACATTATGCAAGGGAATGTTCACTTCCACCAGCGACATGTATGTATTGTCGCGTAGCATACCATGATACAGAAGACTATTCAAAACTCTTGGGAAAGATCCAAGAAAAAATGAATTAGAACAATCAGAATGTCTAGTGGATTTCTGCAGAAGCCATGGATGATGAACATCAATATATTCATTTGAGGAGGAGCCAAGACAGGAACTGATGCAGTAAAATAAGATCCAGCGCAACACCAATGGGTGAAGAAGAATATTGAACCACAGAAGCAATTTGATGCATGAAAAGAAAAGGAAACAATCAAGGCTAGACAATAGTTTCTCAAGCAAAATGTTACGTCTACATCAGTTGTGCAACAAAATCAGAGCTCACTAATGTATGAAATGCTCTCCTCAATGGACCATACCAATGAAGCACAACCCTTAGAGAAAGTAAGTGACATAAAAAAAAATATGCAATCATGTGTTAAGTTATTGAAGGATTCATCATCTATTAAGATATTACAAAATCTGCTAGAAAGATGTATCACAGAGGTAGAAGAAAAGTTAGAATAGAAAACAATCAATCATCTCCATACTAGAAGAAGGACAAGAAGATGATTCATATTGAATGCCAACATTGGAGATTTTAATATGGGTGATATCATACTCAATCTAGTCTCTGAAGTAAATGTTTTACCTAAGAAGACATGGTAGTGTATGGGAGAACCCACACTAGGATATTCACATGTCCAACTGAAATTAGCAAATCGACACAAAGATTTACCAATTGGAAGGCTTAAAGGTGTGACAATAAATTTGGATGGACTGCACACTATGGCATATTTTGAAGTAATAGAGATAGTATATGGAACAACACCTTATCTAGCATTGCTTGGATTGGATTGAACATTTGATAACAAGGCCATAATAAACCCAAAGACAAGGAAAATAACATTTGAATTAGCTGAATATAGATTCATTGCACCATTAGATCCTTCAGAAGGAGAAAGGTTTGTAGAATCCACTTGTTTGGATCTGAAGGAAATAAACCATTTGTACAAAACCACCGCGTGAGAAGAGGATTATGTTAACCCAAATGTAGATGGGTTACTTAACTGAAGAAGCATCACATCATGTGCTTCCATGTAATATACCAGATATAAAATGTATGTAGAACAGAAATAAAATGCTAGTAATGGCAGAATAACAACAATATAACTAGAACATTCACCGCAATAACATTGCAATGATATAAGAATAACAACATAAATGGCACTTTGAATTTGAAAGTAATGTTCACGGGCCTCTTCAAGGGGGAAACCTCCAGTTGAGCAGAGCTCTATTACAATAATATCCAAGCTAGGGTTCTCCTACCCTCAACTCCTATTTATACTAAAAAGAAGCATCTAGAGGAAGATCCTTCTAGAAGCGGAAGCTTCTATTAGGTCTTCTTACATCTGCCTTATTTTATTTTATTGAAAGGCCTTATTAATATTGACCTTCATTACATTCAAATATATTCTTCTACCTACATGTGGGTTAGGAACCTAACATGTCCGCCCCCTTAAAAACATCCTTGTCCTCAAGGCTTGAGATGAGGAAATTGTTGCAGAATGGTAGTTGGTTCCCAAGTGGTGTCTGCTGGAGTTGTATCTTTCCACTGGACTAGCACTTCCTTGTTGGTTCTCTGGTGTAGGCGACACTCACGCTAGTCCAAAACTGCTTTTGGTTGTAGCCGAATGGATCCTTCTTCAGCTAACTCTGGAAGGTTGGTTTGAATTTGGCACTTAGCTCCAATTACCTTCTTTAAGCATGAAACATGAAAAAAAGTATGTAGCTTTGAATGGCTGGGCAAAGCTACTTGATAGGCAACTTTTCCCACACACTTGAGCATTGTATAAGGACCATAAAATTTAGGCACTAGCTTCTGACAATGCTCAGCCTTGAGGGAAGTTTGCTTGTAAGGTTGCAGTCGAAGAAACACCTGATCCCCTTCTGCAAATTGACGTTTAGATTGACCTTGATCTGCTTGTTGCTTCATGTGATTCTGTGCCATGAAAAAATTCTCTTTGAGGGTACGGAGAATGGCCTCTCGAGCTGTAAGTGTTAGGTCAATTTCCTAGACCTTCGAGGCACTCAGTAAGTATGAGAGAACTGAAGGTGGCTTATGTCCATGTACCGCTTCAAAAGGAGTCATGCGTGTAGATGTATGGTCTAAAGTGTTGTACCACCATTCAGCTAGGGGTAGCCATTGAGCCCACTGATTTTTCTTTTTCGAGGCAAAACAACTCAAATATGTTTCCAAACACTTGTTGACAACTTCTGTTTGGCCATTAGTCTGGGGATGATAAGTTGTGTTGAGATGCAATTTTGTGCCTTGTATCTTAAACAGTTCTTGCCAAAAATTGCTTGTTAAAGTTGGGTCACGATAAAAAACAATAGAGTGTGGCATGCCATGAAGCTTGAAGACTTGATCCATCAATATTTGAGCCATCGCGGATGTTGTAAACGGGTGTTGAAGGGTGCATAAATGAGCGTACCTGGAAAGGCGATCAACAACCACCATGATGACGGATTTATTTCTCGATTTGGGTAAGCTGGTAATACAATCCATAGCGATATCCTTTCAAATAGAAGGTGGAATCGGCAGTGGTTGTAGTGTGCCTGACGATTTGACTGTTTCTCCCTTGTTGCGTTGACACACGTCACATTTGTTGATTAAGGTTGGTTGTCATTGATGTCAACCCTTGAAGAAAGACCCATAGCAAAAAGGTTTGGGTAATGGAATCAATATTGTTTGATGTAAATATGACTCATTATTGTTTTTTCATTATTTATAAGAAGTAAATATGGATGAACTCCAAAGTGGTCCCCTTATGGTGAAAGCCCTCACAGGAAGACGCTTTGTGGAGTAAGAGAACCCATGCTTAATTGTGGAATAATGAGATGACAAAAATTGAATTTGTGAGGGAAAATATCCTAGATGGATAGTTCTTGTCATGTCATTTCTGGTGGTATGTGGAATGTCACATAATTCCTTACGGTTAGAGAGTTATGGCCATGAGAAGTTGGAGACCCCAGGTTTGGGTAATGGACCCAAGTTTCTTTGATGGGTAATAGTATGAGTTATGATATATTTTTAGCTAATACTATTCTATATGGATAGTACATGTCATGCCACTTCTGGTGGTATGTTGAACATCACATAACTCCTCACAGTTTGAGAGTTATGGCCTTACAAAGTTGGAGGACCCTCATATGTCATCTAGAAGCCTCAAAAGGTCAAAGTAATCAAAGTGGTTTAAGAGATTTTAAAAGGTAAATAATAAAGAAGTGATGAGTGTATTATAATTTAAAGTGAATACAAAACAAATTATTTCAATAATAAATTTAATGAAGAAATTAGAAGTGGACCCAACCCTAAAATAAGGAAAGTGGGCCAAGTGACCTAGAAGATGTTTTTAAGGAAGCTACTTGGAGAGTATAAATAAGAGACAAGGCTCTCTCATTTGAATCACACTTTAGCATATTGAATATCTATATGTGTATTTGGTAACCAAGGATATATAAACCGAAATTCTGAGTTAAGGTGAAGAAAAGAAGGCTGAAATGCAAGGAAGGAAAAATTCTTTTGATGGTGCTTTCTAAGGTATGTTATTTATAGGTCATCTCACCATTTTTGCTATAACTTTTTTTCTATAATGATTTAGACTGTGAAATTTCTATGCAAGTGAGAAAACATATCCAAGTATCTTTGGTAAAAAAATCATCTTGTGGGTCATTGTATTTTGAGAGTTACACTCCGTGGAAAATAGGGTTTGTGGCCAGTCCTGAAACTAGTCAAAATTAGGTGTTTTGGGTAACAATGTCATAACTTCTTCATAACATATCCAAATTTAGTGATACCAAATGTTTTGGTTAGGGGATATTCTTTAGTATTTTTTGTAACAGTTTCAGATCAATTCATCAAACATTGTGTGTGGGGCACGCTCTACAAGGTCTCTCTCTAGAATAATCCATAATTCAACAAGGTATTCCATTTTTCCTATAACTCCTTTTTTGAGAGGTTTCAAGTAGTGATACTTGGAGGAATTTCATAAAACACACTGAATAATATTGTTTATCAGTTTCAGATCTTTATACATTATAGGTTCAAAGTTATGATTACTTCAAGTTCGGTTTGTTGACTAATCCAAAACTAGACATGTGAGACTAAAGAAAAGTTTGATGAAAATGCTAGTCTCTTGTTTTTAAAGTTAAAGAAGGTTTGCAGGAATGTGATCATATACGCCAGGTCTATTATAGAGCTACAAATCAGATTTGGATGATGAAATTGATGAGGGCTTTTGGGTTTGGTACATGTTGAGTACATGGTTGAGACAAGTAGTTGATGAGTTGGCACACATATAAGAGGTGTATAGTTGATGATGTTGATACATATTGATGAGTCATAGTTGATGAGTAGTTGACACATGATTGGAATAGACTTGGTACATGGTTGGATGCACTTGTTTATGGTGCAGGTTGATTACAGATTGGTGCATGGTTGATGCACTTGTTTATGGTACAGGTTGATTACAAGTTGAGGTACAGGTTGATGCATGGTTGATGCATGGTTTAGATTTATTGGTACAGGTTTAAAATGGTATATATCATAGTGATAGTGTGACATGGGTTCCATCATTCTACTTCTACCTCAGGGTGGCGGGACGGGGCAAGGACATGTGGTTGTAGCTGGAGAACATTGGGGGTTGTAGCCTCCTTCTGGTTGTAGCCAGAGAATTGGGGAGTTGGAGCTTCCCTCAGGTTGTAGCCTAAAAAACTAGGAGGTTGGAGCCTCCTTCCAGTTGCAGCTAGAAAACAAAGGAAGTTGGTGCTTCCAATGAATGTAATTCTTCAAGACATATAAGAAAAAAACATTCCGTGGTTTTCTCCCGATTTGAGTTTCCATGTAAAACACTGGTGTACTGTGTATGTGTGTGATTGTTTATTTCTTACTGCTCATTATTGGATAATAATTCTACATTGATATAACATTTGAAGAAAAAGGATTATAATTACACTATTATTGATTCATCCCCCCCCTCTCAGTAATCCAACAATTGGTATCAAAGCAGGTTCCTTCAGAAATAAGTTTAACCACTAAAAGGTAGATCGTGGAGAGTACCAACTCGTATAAAAATGGAATACCACAGTTTGATGGACAGAAGTATGCTTTTTGGAGCATAAGGATGAAGACATATATACAGGAACAGGTATTTCAAGTTTGGAAATCAATGGTAGATGGATACACAACACCAACAGTTCCACCAACAAATGACAAAGCATGAAACTTGGTGAGAATAATTCCAAATCCATAAATGCACTTTTGAATGGTCTCAGTGATACGGTATTCACAAAAGTTGCACATTGTAAATCTGTTAAATATATTTGGGAAAAACTTCGAAATATTTATGAAGGAGATTCAAAAGTCAAAGCAACAAATCTTCAAACTTACAGAGGTCAGTTCGAACAACTAAAAATGAAGGAAGATGAAGATATCGCAGCCTACTTCTTACGAGTCGATGAAATAGTGAATGTAATCATAGGATTGTGAGAAGAAATCGAAGAATCTGTAATTGTTCAAAAGGTACTAAGATCTCTTCCTATGAGATTCAACCCTAAGATATCAGCACTAGAAGAAAGATCAGATCTAAAATCAATAAGCATGGATGAACTACATGGAATCTTCACAGCATATGAGATGAGAACCGAACAGGAAAATCCAGATGTAAAAGAAGCAGCCTTCAAAGAATCCAAAAGATCAAAGAAAAAGAAAAAGGAACAAGAAGAATATAGCAGCAGCAGTGATGTCTCGAAAGATGATGAAGAAGTGGCCAACTTCATTAAAAGATTGAACAAGGGAACCAACGGTAGCTACATAGGTAGGCTTCCTTTAATTTGTTTTAATTGTGATGGTATTGGTCATTTTGCTAACAAATGTCCTCATAAGAAAAAGAGAAATGATGAAAGTTACTCAAAAGGAAGAAAAACATATAAAGGTAAAAGAACTACAAAGAAAGTTTTCAAGAAAAACTTTTGCACCAAAGAAGACATCTCATCATCAGATGAAGATGAATTCAGTGACAATGAAACAGGGAGAGTTCTATTTATGGTAGTAGAAGACTCTGATAAAGAAGACTCCAAAGAAGAATATGAATAAGCATATGAAGAATAAATTGAAGAGGCAGAAGTTGACTTCCGAGAAGAATTAATGAGTTCCATAGAAGTTATTAGAAGAGAAAAGAAGAAAAGCAAGAAACTACAAGTAGAACTAGATAAGAAAAAAGGCACTCAAGAACTAGAACAAA
This sequence comes from Picea mariana, assembly GCA_032191745.1. Lineage (NCBI taxonomy): Eukaryota > Viridiplantae > Streptophyta > Pinopsida > Pinales > Pinaceae > Picea > Picea mariana. Next base: position 135,584 of record JASDQU010737981.1, read on the forward strand.
TGATCACAAAATTGAAGGTTCAAATAGAAGAAGATAAAAGAATTGAAGAAGCACTCAAAGAACAACTAGAAGGAAAGGACATGATCATTAGAAACCTGGAAGCAGAGATTGTCACACTAAGAAAGGATATTCAAAAGAAAAATATGCAGAATAACTCAAAAGTTCTGGATGACATTATCAGCAATCAAAAATCTTATCTTGACAAGTCCGGACTTGGATTCAATCAGATAGAAAAGGGATCAAGATCTAAAACAACAGAGCAAGAAAAAAATCCAAAAAGTTATGCAGAAACAATCAAAGGGGATAAAAAGATATACAAGGAAGATTACAGGGACACTCCTCCACCGAGAAGATTCAAATTTTAGAATCAATAACAGATAGACAGGCCTCAAGAAGAAGGATTCATAAGAGAACCTCCTTTCATAAGATCTTCAACTACCAAGTATCAAACTGTATTTTTTGGTTTATGTTATGCATGTAATAATTTTGGACATAAAGCTGTAAATTGCAGAGATAACAACAAGAACAATAACTACTTTGAGACACATACACAAAGGGGTTATTCAAGAAGACCTAGTGAAACATAGAGAAGAAGTTACAATAGGTTTGAATCTTTGATCACTGAAGTGGAATGTTACAAATGTAACAATTTTGGAAACATGGCCAAAAATTGTAGAATGACAATCCCTCCTAAAGATCCTCAACAGAGTCACAAACAAGAACCTCTGAAAATGACATGGATATGAAAGAAAGATCAGTATAGCAATGAAGAATGCACAGTCACTCTACAAAATAAATAGAAGAAATGTGGTTGTTATGTTGACAGTGGATGTTCAAAACACATGACATGTGATAGAGACAAGTTTCTTACATTACGAAAGGAAAGAGATGGATCGGTCTCCTTTGGAAATGATGATTCATCCAAAATCATTGGAAAAGGCATAGTCCGAATTGGGAACAAGAATGAAAAGGAAAAAAAATGTTCTACTAGTAGAAGATATGAAACGTAATTTTTTAAGTGTGAGTCAAATGTGTGACCAAGGTCATAAAGTTACTTTCGATTCACAAAAGTGTGAGATAAGAAAAGAAGGTTCAGGGAAATTGGTCGCTACAACTGTAAGAACTTCAAGCAACATATATGTGTTAAGCGAAATTGGAAATGAAAAGTGTTGCCTAGGAAAGGAAGATGAAAGTTGGCTATGGCATAGAAGAATGGGTCACATGCATTTTGATAACCTTGTCAAAGTCAGCAAAAGATAAGCAGTCAGAGAAATGCCCCAGATCATGAAACCAACCAACACTTTATGCAAGCATTGCCAACAAGGAAAGCAAACAAAGACCAGGTTCAAATCAAAGGAATATTCAACAACAAAACCACTGGAAATTGTGCATACTGATCTAGTTGGACCAACTACAACAAAAGGATTAAAAGGTGAGAGATACTTTATGTTATTTGTTGATGATTATACAAGAATGACTGTATTTTTCTTTCTCAAGAACAAATCAGAAGCTTTTGAAAATTTCAAGATCTACAAGGAAATGGTTGAAAATGAGATGGATTCAAGAATCAAATGCTTAATATTGGATAATGGAGGAGAATTCACCTCAAAGGAATTTATGGACTACTGCAACAATCATGGAATAAAAAGACAATTCTCCGTCGCTAGGACACCTCAATAGAATGGAGTTGTTGAAAGAAAGAACAAGACAGTACAAGAAATGGCTCAAACAATGATAATGGATTCAAAGTTGACAGATATTTTTTGGACATAGGCAGTGCATACAACAGTTCACATTCAAAACAGAGTAATTCTCAGAAACAAAACTGATAAAACTCCCTACGAGCTATGGAAATGAAGACCAACAAATGTGAAGAACTTCAAAGTTTTTGGAAGCAAATGCTACATCAAAAGAGAAGATGGTAGAATGGGAAAGTTTGACTCTCGTGTGGACAAATGAATACTTGTTGGTTACTCAAGTATAAAGAATGCATACAAGTGTTACAATCTAAGATGAAACAAAGTTGTGGAAAACATCAACGTAACAATTGATGAAACGGGTAGACCAGAATCAAAGAAAGAAGAAAACAAATCAATGGAACAAATTTTTGAAGAAGAAGATGAAAAAGAAGAAGAAGAGGAAGATGAAGATGAAGAGAATCTGACAGAAGTAGAAGAGCAAGTTCAACAAGTATCTCCAAAAACACCTGGCAAACGAGTAAAGAAGAATCATCCTTCATATCAGATTATTGGAAACAAAGATGCAGGAGTTGAGACTAGAAGAAAAATCCGTTCACCAGAACAAACACACCTAGCACTCTTATCTACAATTGAACCAAACTGTTTTGAAGAAGCCAGCAAGGATGAATTTTGGAATAAGGCCGTGGATGAAGAATTGGATCAAATAGAGAAAAATGACACTTGGGAATTGGTTCCAAGACCAAAGAATAAGAATGTGATTGACACAAAATGAGTTTTCAGGAATAAATTGAATGAAGATGGACAGGTTACAAGGAACAAAGCTAGATTGGCATGTAAAGGATATGCACAGATTGAAGGAATCGACTTTGAAGAGACATTTGCCCCAATTTTCAGAATGGAACAATCCGTTTGCTTTTAGCTTATGCATGCTCCAAAAATGTTAAAGTATATCAGATGGACGTAAAATCAGCTTTTCTGAATGGGGAACTTGAAGAAGAAGTCTACATTGAACAACCAGAAGGATTTCAGTTGTCAGAGAACACAAACTATGTGTGTAAATTAAAGAAGGCCTTGTATGGTCTAAAATAGGCTCCTAGAGCATGGTACTCCAGACTGGATAAGTATCTGCAACAGGCAGGGTTCAGAAAAGGAAGTGCATACAACAACCTCTACATCAAGGTAAGTCAAGGTAATATTTTATTAATTGAAGTTTATGTTGATGATATTATTTTTTGGTAGTGATGATGACAGGTTAAGCCAGAAATTTGCAAAAGACATGTAGAGTGAATTTGAAATGTCGTTACTTGGAGAACTATCCTTCTTTCTAGGACTTCAGATACATCAAAGCAACCAAGGAATTTTAATTTCTCAAACCAAGTATATCAGAGAAATTCTAAAGAGGTTCAGAATGGAAGATTGCAAACCAGTTATCACTCCCATGCAAAACAGTTGTAAGTTGAGCAAAGATGATGATTCAAAGTCTACATATCAGAGGAAATATAGGTCAATGATTGGCAGCCTACTATATGTGACAACATCCAGACCAGATGTAATGTAGGCAGTTGGACAGGTGGCACGATTTCAAGAAGCACCAAAGGAATCACATGTATTAGCAGTAAAGAGGATCTTCAGATATCTCAAAGGAACAAAAGAGTTGGGATTATGGTATACAAAAGGAAAAGATCTATCACTTATTTCCTACACAGATGCAGATTGGGTAGGTTGTATTGATG
>JASDQU010737981.1:139530-195566 GCA_032191745.1 Picea mariana
ATATTGCATCAGAGTGTTGCCATCAATGCCAAAGGGGGAGATTGTTGATTAAGGTTGGTTGTCATTGATGTCAACCCTTGAAGAAAGACCCATAGCACAAAGGTTTGGGTAATGGACCCAATATTGTTTGATGTAAATATGACTCATTATTGTTTTGTCATTATTGATAAGAAGTAAATATGGATGAACTCCAAGGTGGTCACCTTATGGTGAAAGCCCTCACGGGAAGGTGCTTTGTGGAGTAAGAGAACCCATGCTTAATTGTGGAATAATGAGATGAAGGAAAGTGAATTTGTCAGGGAAGATATCCTATATGGATAGTGCTTGTCATTTCATTTCCAGTGGTATGTGGAACGTCACATAATTCCTAATGGTTAGAGAGTTATGGCCATGAGAAGTTGGAGACCCCAGGTTTGGGTAATGGACCCAAGTTTGTTTGATGGGTAACGGTATGAGTTATGATATATTTTCAAATAATACTATTCTATATGGATAGTACATGTCATGCCATCTTTGGTGGTATGCAGAACGTCACATAACTCCTCACGGTTTGAGAGTTATGGCCTTACGAAGTTGGAGGACCCTCATATGTCATCTAGAAGCCTCAAAAGGTCAAAGTAATCAAAGTGGTTTTAGATATTTTAAAAGGTAAATAATAAAGTGAAGTGATGAGTGCATTATAATTCAAAGTGAATAAAAAATAAATTATTTCAGTAATAAATTTAATGAATAAATTAGAAGTGGACCCAACCCTAAAATAAGGAAAGTGGGCCAAGTGACCTAGAAGATGTTTTTAAGGAAGCTACTTGGAGAGTATAAATAAGAGACAAGGCTCTCTCATTTGAATCACACTTGAGCATATTGCATATCTATATGTGTATGAGGTAACTAAGGATATCTAAAACAGAATTCTAAGTGAAGGTGAAGAAAAGAAGGCCGAAATGCAAGGAAGGATAAATTCTTTTGATGGTGCTTTCTAAGGTATGTTATTTACAGGTCATCTCACCATTTTCGCTATAACATTTTTTCTATAATGATTCAGACCGTGAAATTTCTATGCAAGTGAGAAAACATATCCAAGCATCTATGATAAAACATTAAGCTTGTGGGTCGTTGTATTTTGGGAGTTACACTCCGTGGAAAATAAGGTTTGTGGCCAGCTCTGAAACTAGTCAAAATCAGGTGTTCGGGTAAACACATCATAAATTATTCATAACAGATCCAAATTTAGTGAGACCAAATGTGTTGGTTAGGGGAAAATATTTAGTATTCTATATAAAATTTTCAGATCAATTCATCAAATATTTTGTGCGGGGCATGCTCTACAAGGTCGCTCTCTAGAATAAGCCAGAATTCAACAAGGTGTACCATTTTTGAGGCACTCATTTTCTGAGAGGTTCCAAGTAGTGACACTTGGAGGAATTGCATAAAACACACTGAAGAACATTGATTATCAGTTTCAGATCTTTATGCATTATAGGTTCAAATTTATGATTACTTCAAGTTAGGGTTGTTGACTAATCCAAAACTAGGCATGTGAGACTAAAGAAATGTTTGATGAAAATGCTAGTCTCTTGGTTTTAAAGTTAAGGAAGGTTTGTAGGAATGTGATCATATACACCAGGTCTATTATAAAGCTACAAATCAGATTTGGATGATGAAATTTATGAGGGCTTTTGGTTGTGGAACATGTTAAGTACATGGTTGAGACAAGTAGTTGATGAGTTGGCGCACATACATGAGGTCTATAGTTGATGATGTTGATAGATATTGATGAGTCATAGTTGATGAGTAGTTGACACATGATTGGAACATACTTGGTACATGGTTGGATGCACTTGTTTATGGTACAGGTTGATTATAGGTTGGTGCATGGTTGATGCACTTGTTTATGGTACAGGTTGATTATAGGTTGGTGCATGGTTGATGCACTTGTTTATGGTACAGGTTGATTACAAGTTGAGGTACAGGTTGATGCATGGTTGATGCATGGTTTAGATTTATTGGTACAGGTTTACAACAGTATATCTCACAGTGATAGTGTGACAGTGGTTCCATCATTCTACTTGTACTTCAGGGTGGCAGGACGGGGCAAGGACAAGTGGTTGTAGCCACCTTCCGGTTGTAGCTGGAGAACATTGGGGGTTTTAGCCTCCTTCTGGTTGTAGCCAGAGAATTGGGGAAATGGAGCTTCCCTCAGGTTGTATCCTGAGAAACTAGGGGGTTGGAGCATCCTTCCAGTTGTAGCTGGAAAACAAAGGAAGTTGGTTCTTCTAATGAATGTAATTATTCAAGACATATAAGAAAAAACATTCTGTGGTTTTCTCCCGATTTGGGTTTCCACATAAAACACTGGTGTACTGTGTATGTGTGTGATGGTTTATTCTTACTACTCATTATTGGATAATAATTCTACATTGATATAACATTTGAAGAAAAAGGATTATAATTACGCTATTACTGATTCACCCCCACTCTCAGTAATCCAACAACATTCAGCTACAAAATTACGAATGTCCTGTTTCATACCATCCCAGGAAAAGGAACATTTGACCCTGTCATAGGTTTTGGTGAACCCATAGTGCCCTGTTGTGGGTGTAGCATGAAGCTCAGAAAATACCGTGGATTTAAGCTTTGATTGTTTACTTAAATACAAACGGCCTTTGTATCGAAGTTCCTCATGGAGCCAAGAGTACCCTGGGGAAGCTGGAGCATTGGACTGTAATTGCTGGATCAACTACGAACTTTTGGGGTCTTGTAGCCATTCCTGGCGAACAACTTGGAGCCAATCTGGTACAATGAATGAAAGAGAAAAAAGGGATCCTTCATCTTCATATTTTCGGGAAAGTGCATCCACAACCACATTGTTTTTTCCTTTCTTATAAATGATCTCATAATCATATCCAAAGAGTTTAGTCACCCATTTTTGTTGTTCTAGGGAGGAAATGCGTTGTTCCAAAAAATACTTGAGGCTTTGAGGGTCTGTCTTAATTTGGAACTGTTTCCCCAATAGATAAGGACGCCACAGATCCACGGCATGCATAATAGCCAACATTTCCTTTTCATAGATGGATTTTCCTAGATTTCTTTTAGATAGTTGCTTGCTGGTAAAGGCCAAAGGTCGACCCTCTTGCATAAGGACAAGACCAATTCCTTTCCCTGAGGCATCACATTCCAACACAAAGGGCTTTGTGAAATCGGGAAGGGCGAGGACTAGAGTGGTGCACATGGCCATCTTCAAGATTTGAAAATCTTGAGCAGTGACTGGAGTCCAAGTGAAAGAGTTCTTTTTTAGGAGAGCAGTGAGAGGTGCTGCAATCTTCCCATAATTCTTAACAAACTTGCGATAATACCCTGTTAAGACTAGAAATATAGGCAATCTCTTAAGAGTCTTTGGGTGAGGCCAGTCTTACATAGCTTCAATCTTTTTAGGATCCACCCTGACACCATATTTGCCAACCAGATGACCCAAGCATTCTACTTCTGAGGCACCAAAAGAACATTTAGATTGTTTCATGAAAAGTTGGTGCTGAGAGAGTAGATGGAGAACTCGATCCACATGAGCAAGATGGTCTGTCCAGGTTTTGATATAGATGAGGATATCATCGAAGAAAACTAAGACAAAATGGCGGAGAAAAGGACGGAAAACATGATTCATGAGGCTTTGGAAGGTGGAGGGGGCATTACACAAGCCAAATGGCATGACCAAAAAATCATAGTGGCCCTCATGAGTTCTAAAGATAGTCTTGGGAATATCTGCCTCTTTCATACGTATCTGGTGGTAGACTAAATGAAGATCCAGTTTAGTGAAGAATTGGGCACCACTCAATTCATCCAGGAGGTCATCAATGACAGGAATGGGTAATTTGTCTTTGATGGTAAGTTTGTTGAGGGAATGGAAGTCAGGAAACATTCACCAAGAACATTCTTTCTTCAAGGCCATGACCACAGGAGACAAATATGGGATCGTACTAGGGTGGATAACGCCTGCATTAAGGAGTTCCTGGACCATTTTCTCAATTTCATTTTTTTGGGAAAAGGGGTGACGATACGGACGGATATTGAAAGGAAGGCTTCTTGGTACAAGGGGAATGGAATGATCATGAACACCACGGGAAGGAGGGAGGCCTTGGGGAGTGGAAAAGACCAATTGATGTTTAGAAAGGATGGCTTGGAGGTCTTGCGGTACGAAAGGTGTCTTTGTTGCTTGTATGGCATGGAGTTGGGCGATAACACCAGAATGACCCTTTTTGAGCAGCTTTTCCATGCGATGGGAGCTAATGATCTCAGGTGAACCTGCAGTGATGCCTTGGAACTTATATTGGTGGCCCTCTTCATTGAATTTCATGGTTAAGTCTTTAAAATCCATGAGAATGGGACCTAAAGTCCTTAGCCAGTCTGCACCCAACACAATGTCACAACCTCCCATGTTGATAGCAAACATATGGGATTTCAGGTGGTAGTCACCAATTTGGAGACGCACATTTTCACAACACCCTCCACATTTCATGGAACCACCATTGGCAATCATGATTTGGAAATTATTGACGGCATGGATGTAGCAATGAGTTTCTTGGGAAATGCAGTGATGAATAAAATTATGTGTGTTGCCACTATCAACCAGAATGATGACCTTCCGATGCTTGATGTAACTGATTAGCTTGAGGGTTTGTGGAGTGGAGAAGCCAATGAGAGCATTGAGGGAAATGACTGGTTCTACTTCGGGAGGGTTTGAGGGAGGGCTTATGTCAGTGGATTCAGGTGATTCAGACATAGAGGGAGTTTCTTCATCTTCTTTCGAAATCTCCTCGGAGATGGCCATAAAAATATTTTTTTCCTTACACTTATGGCCCGAGAAATATTTGTCATCACAGTTATAACAAAGGCCTTTGAGTTGGCGTTCATCCATTTCATCCCAGGTCAATTTTTGGATCTTTAGTGGAGCAGAGGGAGTAGTGGGATTTACTAGTTTAGGGCAAGGGATGAAGGAGTGTTTGCGGTTTTGAGAAGATACAACCTGTTGTGCTTCTTTAGCTCTTTTGGTAGCCTCCACCCAACTCTCAGGTCGAGCCATGAGGACATGGACCCAAATTTCATCCTTGAGGCTGCTGATAAAACACTCTCGGAAAAAGGCATCAGACATGCCCTCTGTTCTAAAAGCTAGGCGCTTAAAGGAAGCTATAAAGTCTTTCACTATTCCTAATTGTTTTAGCTTTGTTAAATGACACAAATGGTTGGTGTCAGTGTCAAAGTGTTCATAAATCTCTGCCACAAATTGTGTCCAAGCAATATACCCTTGATGAAAATTTTTTCTCCATTGCCACCATTGCCAACATTCTTGATCTAGATGGAGAACACCATACTAGAGTTTGGCCAAGTCATCTGTAATGCTATATAAAGAGAAGTAATGTTCCATTTGGGTTACCCAACCAGTGGGGTCTGAGCCATCAAATTTGGTCACATCCACCCATGGAAGGCATAAGTCACGTTGAAAGTGATGGTTCTGTAAGGTATGGGAATGAGAGGAATGGTCACCTTTAGTATGTGGGGGTGAGGAAGAGGAAGGGTTATCTGTAGGGATATGTAGTTTGGTGCATAGTGCCGAAAAGACTGATTCAAGATGGGTGGTGAGGTCTTGTTTGATTTCACCCATTGAGGACTACATGGTTGTATTGATGGCGGTGACATTGGCACTGAGTTGTTTCGCTTCTTGTTGGGTCTCAATGAGACCAGACTGCAAGGTGTTGAAGCGAGCTTCCAAGTCTTGGCTATGAGTATGGGCCATGAGGATGGGGGAACTGAAAAGGGGCAGGAGGGGTAAAAAATTTTGCTGAAAAAATGATATGGATGAATGTGATAAGGGTGAAGAGATGAATCCAATGGAATAGGGCTGAAATAATGGTGAAAAAATTTCCAGACTTTTTTTTTTTACGTCCGGTCTGAAAAATACTGCAAAGAGGAAATGCCCAAATGCTTAACTAGAAAGAAATGTGTATTTACTTGGCAACCTGAACATAGTTGCGCGGCAATAGATCTTGTTTGTTTTAATTTGTTTATGTTTTTGTCCCCAAGGGTTAGGTATTCAAGGGTTCTATAGACAAGGGTTTTCCCTGTTCTATAGCTCTCTGATATACGTGCAGGGTCCAACAGTAGTACTCGACCCAATATCTCATGGAACTAACTAAGGAGGATAGACCATACCCTTAGCCATACTACTCGACTACCCAGGTACTATAGAGTATCTTCCTGAGTGTTGTTCTCAGTGACACTATAGCAGTCAGGCGGCCGATCGATTTATTTAAAGAGGGCTTCAGGTAATCTAGGTTGATCCGTACACAGATGTTTTCTGATGCACTACCACTTGAAGGGGTACCAACAGGGGTTACAAGGGTGGCTAACAGATGTGCGCTTAAGTACCACTTGTATTACCTGTGTGTATGAATCCCTCAACTGCGGGTTTATGCACATAACGACAGATCTTTGTGGCTTAAAGACGCCAGAATATGTCTCTACCCTAAAAAAAAATTAACCCACACTTTCTTCCGAGGAAAGTGCTCTGATACCACTTGTAATATACTGGATATAAAATGTATGCAGAACATAAATAAAATTCTAGTAGTGGCATAATAACAACAATATAACCAGAACATTCACTGCAATAACACTGAAATGATATAAGAATAACAATAGAAAAAACACTTTTAATTTGAAAGCAATGTTCACGAGCCTCTTCGAGGGGGAAACCTCCAGTTGAGAAGATCTCTATTACAATAATATCCAAGCTAGGGTTCTCATACCCTTGACTCCTATTTATACTAAAAAGTAGCATCTAAAGGAAGATCCTTCTAGAAGCGAAAGCTTCTATTAGGTCTTCTTACATACACCTTATTCTATTTTATTGAAAGGCCTTATTAATATTGACCTTTATTACATCCGAATATATTGTTCTACCTATGTGCGGGTTAGGACCATAACATTCCAACTCAGATATAGGTTTGGAGAATTGGCAACAATGATTACATGAAATTTTCACAAGAAGGTGCGCAAGAATAGACTACGCAATAAGATGGGTTGGTACAAAGATAAGAGAACATCCTAGTTTTCATGGGGCAAATGACTTAGAGGAATTTATGAAAAAGTATGAAGAGGAAGTATTATAAAATCAGAGGCTCTTAGCCTTGGATATTTCACTCAAGGAAACACCTGCAAGATGGTGGGGTGCTCACAAGGAAATAATTAAGGACTGGTATCAATGTAAATGATTACTGCGCATTAGATTTGGCGTGCAATAGGGGAGAAATAAAATGCAGAGGTATGATGGACAAGGACCACTAATGGAACACTTGGAAAAGTGCAAGACATAGTGGAGGATGACACCACTACAGGAATGGCCTCACTATTGTATCCATACATTGGAAGGAATTCCAGAGAACTGGTATATAGACCAGGAGATGCTCAGAGGTACTACATAGTGGATAGGATTAAAACATAATTTCATAGTAAACTTCTCATTTAAACATGAGAACCCCAACATGGATTCAGAACTAAACTTGATACAGGGAATGATATTTACTGATGAACCATAAGTTGAAATATTGACAGAACACCAACAAAAGAACATACATACAGTCAAAGAGTTACTCTCATGCTATCATGTGGAAGATGAAGCACTAGATGAAGATGATCCACGGAATATTTAGATTACAAATATTGAAGGAGAAAGAGAGGTGGAAGGCCTATCTCTGGAATCATAAGTATTTGTTGCACCAATCAAAGTGAATAAAATCAACATTGGGACACTGAAAATCCTAAAATGACAAGTATTGGAGACTATTGGGATGAGCAAAGAGTAGAAAGAATAACAGAGTTACTGTGAGAATACACTGACCTATTTGCAACAACCTTTATAGCAGGGGAGCTAGGTGAGATGAAGATACTCCTCAAACCTGAGGCAAGACCTGTTAGGAAGATACCTTACAGGCTGAATCCAATATATAAGAAGAAAGTGAAAGCATAAATTGATAGAATGTTGGAAGCTAGCATCATAGAACCAGTAGAAGAATCTGAATGGATAAGTCCTATGTTAGTCTAAGAAAAGAAACAAGGGGGGGATAAGTATTTATGTATATCTAAGGAAACTTAATGATGATTTCTTACATGACCCTTTCTGTACCCCTTTTACAAATGAGGTCTAAGAGAATGTGGGAGGCTAGGAAGCATATTCATTTACATATAGATTCTCAAGTTACCATCAGATCAAAATATCCCTAGAGGACAGGTATAAGACTACTTTTGCTACAGAATGGGCATCCTACCAATATATAGTCATGCAATTTGGGATGAATAATGCACCAACCATATTTTCAAGAGTCAAAGTTGCTTTTAAGGAATTCATACATCAATTTCTAGAAGTATATATGGATGATTGGATTGTATATAGTTTGTTAAAATATCATGTAGAGGTATTAAGACTCACGTTGGAAAGATGCAGGAAATGTCAGTTCTGATTAAACATCAAGAAATGCATTTTTGGCACACCTTTTAGAATATTGTTGGGACATGTAGTGTGTAAACAAGGTTTACTGGTGGATCCTGCTAAGATTGTAGTCATTGTGAATTTACCACCACCAAAATCAATGCTCCGGTTGAGAGAAACACTGGGACATACATGCTACTACAGGAAATTTATAAAGGGGTACACGCATATTACTACACCAATGGAAAAAATGTTAAAGAATGACACCATATTTCAGTGGCATGAGGATTGTCAACAAGTATTGGACACCTTAAAAGAAAAAATGGTTACAACACCTATCTTAGTATTTCCATACTGTGAAATGGCATTTCATGTGCATGTAGATGCATCATCCATACCACTTGGGGAAATTCTAGCGTAGCCAGGAGCAGGGGACTTAGACCATCCTATAGCCTTTGCAAGCAAGAAATTGTCAGAATCGGAGCATAATTATAACACCATAGAAAGAGAAGTCCTAGCCATGGTATATGCACTTCAGAAGTTCAAGCACTACTTACTAGGTAAACACTTTAATATGTTCACAGACCATTCTACCCTTAAATATCTAGTCAACAAGCCAGTGTTTGGGGCGAGGATCTGTAGATGGATATTTTTATTCCAAGAATTTGATTTCGAAGTGATAGTCAAACTAGGGAAGCTGAATGCAGGACCTGATCACCTGCCAAGGGTAACTAATGGAGAAGAACCTACTAACTTGGAAGACAACTTCCCTGATGAACATCTATTTTCAGTACACGTAGTTGATGAATACTTTGTTGATATTATTGAATACTTAAGTACATGGATTGCACCACAGGATTTTAGCACTGTGCAGAAGAAAAATATGGTAGTTAGAGTTGTAGAATATCAACTTATTGCAGGACATTTATACAAGATGGGCATAGATATCATTTTGAGAAGGTGTGTATTGGAACATGAAATACCCATAATTTTTGTAGAAGATCATGAGGGAATACTTGGAGGACACTATGCAGGAAAAGTTACCATGCAAAACGTATTGCGTGTAGGACTATGGTGCCCAACCACCCATAAATATGCCAAGGAATATTGCTAGAAATGTGATGTCTGTCAGGTGGTTGGAAAACCCAACAAAAGAGATGAGATGCCCCTAAAACCACAAGTGACTTTGCAGGTATTTGAAAAATGGGAAATAGACTTTGTGGGACCTATTAATCCACCAACAAAAATTTTAGGAGCTAGATATATCATTATTGTGATTGAATACTTAACAAGATGGGCAGAATCAACACCAGTCAAAGACTGTAGCATAGAGACATCAACACACTTATTGTTTGAGCAAGTGATCACCGGATTTGGATGTCCAAGGATTTTAATGAGAGACCAAGGAACTCATTTTATCAATGATACCATCAAGTCTATGACTAAGGATTTTGAAGTATATCACCAAAAGAGTACACCATATCATCCTCAGGAAAATGGAATAGTAGAAGCTTTAAATAAGATTTTGGAAAATGGTCTGACTAAAATATGAAATATCAACAGGGATGATTGGGACTTGAAAATACCAGAAGTATTATGGGCATATAGGACCACATGTAAAAATTTGATAGGAAATACACCATTCAGACTGGTATATGCGCATGAAGCAGTAGTACCATTAAAATTTCTGATACCTAGTCTGCGCGTAGCAACACTTACCAACATGAAAGAAAGAGGCGCAATACATGACAAGTTAAATAAATTAATGGAAATGGAAGAGAACAAGATTCTGGCAGGATTTCACCAGGAAGTACAGAAAGCAAGAGACAAATCCTGGCATGACAGACATATTAAGAAGAAGAACTTTAAGGAGGGTGAACTAGTTTTTCTCTATGAAAATAATTTTTTTCAACATCCTGGTAATTTTAGGATGCATTGGCTAGGGCCATATGAAGTAAAGACTATCACGTATGGGGGACATGTACAACTACAAGACTTGGGAGGAACATAATTGAAAGGAATGATCAACGATAGTCGACTGAAAATGTACATGGAAAGTCGACCTACTAACCCTTAAAAGTTACAAATAAGTGGGAAAAAGGCATGTATATAGTGTATTATAGCAGAGGGTAGGAAAAAAAAATGATAAAAATAAATAAAGAGGAGAAAAAGAGGGAAAATACAAAAGAAGAAAAGAAAAAAAAAAAAAAATACTGAAAAATATTGTGTGCAAAAACAGTGGAATCAACGTGAAAAAAAGAAAAAGTAACCATGTGCAGCATATGCTCGACAGAAAGAAAAACACCACGCACTAAGGAAAATTCATAGCATAAATTTATAGTGCACCAAAAAAGTACAGCGCATCGGAAAAGGGGCCAATGATCAGAAAAGTAAAAAATAGTCGTTTGGACAAAAATGTACGAATTGGACATTTATGAAACTAAATTAAGCATACTCGACAAGATTCAATTCATTAATAACATCTAAGGAAGATTCTCTGAGAAGATTCAGTGCAGTCATGGCACCCTTTATATAAAGGGGAAACATGGGCCAAATAATACCTATTGTGAATTTGCAAACTCGCGAAGCTAGGGAGCATGAAGACGAGAGGAAAATAGGAGAGTGCAGAGATCAAAGCAGTTAAATGTTATTTGGGAAAGAAAGAACTACCCAAGATGGCACCTCCAAAGGTTGGCGCACCAAGCCAAACCACATGGAAAAAATGCAGCAGTCTAAGGACATTGCAATAAACCGTCGAGGTGGAACAAGAAATGACACAAAGAGAGGGAATCTTCAATGTTGATGCAATTCCCTCACCACAGGTCGAACCAATGAGCGCTACTTTGGTCGAGGAAGAATAACAAGTCCCTACGATGATCGAGATGGAGATTGACTCACACAACAGTGCGCAAGGCCTTGAACTAGTCAGCACAAGCAACCCACAACAACCTGTGAGAGACGAAGTAGCCCACAGAACGAATGGTGGTACCAGTGGGCAGACATAGTCTTTTGGGCTGAGACCACAAACTACGGCGGGGCTCACGCAACTGGAAGAAGTACAGGTTGAAGACATCATAGGGCAGACATAATCAACTGCAGAAGATAGAGAACCAGAGGTGGGGACCTCTAGCGCACTAGTAAGATTAAAGGGAAAACAACCCATCGTACAGTCCCCCCACAAGCAGTATGACACATCAATTGTATTACCGTGCATTCCAGAGGGGGTGCAGGACACACCAACACTACTGTGTTGCGTGGAAACACTAAGATATGCACACCATGATGTTTCTGACACAAAAAATTCTTAGAATATGCGCAACCTTTTTTGATCCAGGTGGATATCGGTGGCCACCCAACTTTTCCAACTGTCTCAAAACAGTTTTCTGGCAATTTTGGTAATTTATTATTTTTAGTAGTTTTTAACTTCCGGGGTCATTTTGAGGGCCTAAATGAAGGTTTTTTGGGATCAAGATTCTCAATTATAGTTGAAGGCATTATTGAGCCCCCAAAATGAATCTCCTTGATGATACCTTTCCAACAAGCTATCATGTGCCTAAAACAGAGATCATATGCAAAAGTTACGACCCCGAGAAGTTGATGTACTAACTTACCCAAACGGGGCCCACATGAACTTTGGCGCTTCATCTCCTAGGGTTAGGCTTTTGGATGTCTAGGGTTTTTGGCATTCCTGTTTATTGTAAAAAGGCCTTCATAACCTCATTGTAATCATCTTCTTGCGAATGTGAGTACCCGTCGCATCTCTCCTCAAAAATAAGCTGCGACCATTCTAGCGAGTCTTTCACTCTGTATTTTTACAGTCTTTGTACATTTATTTCATTAATATAAATCATGTATTATTGTATATCTGTGTTTATGGTTGCATCTCTGATACATTTCTATTATATTATTGAATATCTACGATATCTATGTGCATTTCTTTATTATATCTCTGCTCTCATTTTGTGCTGAAAATAATCTGGATTAGTTGTACATGGAGAGCCTAGGGATAGGGCCATTTTGAGACCCAATATTGCAGCCAAAGAAATGGGCGGTAGGCATGGGAAAAATAGGGATATTGAACTTGGTAGAGAATCCCCACTTCGGAAAGGGGAAATAGGTGAATAACTACATCAAGCAGTTGATGGAAGTCCTCCATGGAGGCTTCTTAGGGATGGAAGAACCTGTATCCATCGACATAGAACTGATTGTGTTCATCACAGGTCTGCCATTAATGGGAGAGAGTCCAATGCAGTACCTGGATGAAAAAACTAAAGAAAATTATCTTGCCGAAGAGATGAAGAATACATACAGGATGGAGAGAGGCTCACACAAAATCATTATAAAGAGAATCAACGACGAAGCCACCTGGATTGCCACAAAACTAATGTTGTGAAAATTTCTACACAAATTCTGCAAGGAGGAGGTCCCTGTAGGGGTTGTCGTAGTCATAGCTCAATGCACAAACGACACCATGCTCAGCTGGGCCCCATATTTATTGAACCTATTCATAGATGACTGCAAGGACATGCAGGACTTGGGAACAAAGTTCCACTATTCTTGGTTGTTGATCCTAATAGATTTAATCGGGTGGAAGGAGCCTCCCTACTCCTACTTTTGTGATAGAGTAGGCCTCTATCGAGCAACGCGATATACATCAATGGGAAGCACTTCAGACCCCAAACAAAGAAGTGGAAATGATGAAACCTTTGCTTGGTATCTCACCAACATCCAGGAGAGCATAACTAACACTTGGAGGATAACTCCGGAAGTGGTCGCACAGTATCAAGGAGTAGCCAAATTTAGGGCTACGTGATAGAACATGTGGATCCAAACACGTAGGGATCTAGTGAAAGAATGTCTTTAACTTTTGTTATGAATCAATACAGAGGAGGTTGAAATGGAAATGCGAGATTGGTAGGACGACTGGAAGATCCTAGTCATTACCAAGGAAATGCCAAAGGGTAAGGCGATAGAAGAAGGTTCATCCAAGACACCTGTAGGAGACAACGTTGCACCGAAAAATCCAACAAAATAATGGAAGCTCAGTCAAAATCCAGCACAACAGCAGAAGGGCAGTGCTCCAAAGAAGGATGCGTAGTCAGGGAAGAAGGACACTGCCCCGACACAGGAAGAACAAGGAAGGGGGGACATGATGACATAGGAAACCTCTTCAACAACTACTCCACAAGAAATAGGGCAACCCAAGTGGCCAATTATACATACAGGGGGGCTGCACAATAATGCCAAGGCCCATAAGCAAATACCAGAGTATACAATCACCGAGGATGATGTCGATATTGTTGCAGAGAGAGTACAGGATCGCACAACAGAGGAATTTGAAGAGGTCGAGCACCAAAGAGGTAGGATACATAATGAGTTGAATGATATCAGACAAATCTTAGAGAAAACTACAAGCAACTAAAAGGCATGAAAGGGAAACATAATCAATCCCCCCAATGATAGATGCAGAGGAAAGGAACGTGTCGAATGACGAAGAAACTATCCAGACCATAGCGAAAGTAAGTCCAATATTCATAATAACATCAGAGATGCTATAGATGGACGAGACCATAGCCTAGACACCAGTCGAATACCTGGCATAGATACAATTGGTATTGGCAAAAATACCAACGAAGGCACTGTACAGACTGCAAGTCAGTGTCGCACATGAACTGCAATCACGAGCAAGGACAGACATAGAAAAATTGTCGATAACTAAATATGGCAAGGATTCCCTAGAGCTGGTGGTCGAGCAAGTGAATCTAGTGACAAAAGAGGAGAAACAATGTAAAGACAATTTAGAGAAGAAACTGAAGGAATTCTTCACAAGAATTCCATACAACGCACAAGTAGCCATGAGCAATGTAGAAGAATAGATCCAAATCATCGCATAGATGCTCAAGGAATACAAGAAGGAGATCGATGAGCTTAAAGAAAAATTAACCCCAACTACTCCTCCCAAAGTTATGGATGAAATGGAACAACAAGAATCCATGCAAGTGGAAATGATGGAGAAGGAAGGTGAAAAGGTCACACAACTCTTTGACAGGACCGCACAACTATGGAAAATGTTGGAAGAAGACTATAGGGTCCAACAATTGGACCAACAAGAGGAGGTAGTCAACACTACAATCCAGGAGCTGAAGCAGCGGAAAAATTCCATGAGCATCATAGAGAGAGTAAAGGGAACACAAGATATGAAGACCCTACAGGAAGAACTGAAGACTACGCAAAATAACAAGCAGGCAAGGCAAGCCTAGTTAGAACCTCTCCAAGAGTAAGTAGCACAAATAATTTTGAAAATGGACAAGGAAAAGAAAATAATGGCTCGGGATCATGCTGAGAGTGCAGACTCTCTCAAGGAGCATATCACAATGCAGAGGGTAGAATAACTCGTAGGGAAAGTTGTGCAAGATCAAACAAAAGGGGAAGATCTAGAAGTAAAATTTCACTCCTTGGCAGAGGTTGTTCAGGGAGAGCGCACTACCTGAGTGGTTCAGGACGAGCCACATGTTAGTGTTGGGGGCCTGTTGGACGCATGCCTATTTTGAGGAAATACTTAATTTTGGGAGGAAAGACCTATTTTTTGAATGAAAGACCTAATTTAGGGAGCACGCGCAACGACTGGCAAGAAAGCAACATGTAGAAAAAGAAGGAAAAGGAGCATGTAAGAGGGAAAACCACGCGTGAGGAGGAATAAAATCCTAACCTTATTAGGGTTAGGTTTTTTGATAAGGATTGTAACGGTTATAAGCCTGTAAAATAGTATAAATAAGAACCTAGGAGGTTTAGGTTAGGGGTTCATATTTTGGTGGTTGTTGTTCAATAGTTGTAAGTTCGTTGTTGAAGGTGTTCGGTCACTAGTGTATTGAGGCTGTATAAGAGTCAAGGAAGCTAGATATTGAGGGTTAGGTCACATGATGAGGATCCTGGTGTTATCTAGCCCACCTCATAGTGGTTCCTTAACCTTAGCATGATTGTATGATTGAATATGTAATGCGCGCAATGCCATATTTTTCAGTAGACTAAATAAAGAGTAGAGAAGTCAAATATTTGTGGACGTAGCCTAGGAGGGGGTGAACCATGGTAAAACCATTGTTATATGTGATGCTTCATTGAATGATTACTTTCTTTTAATGATTAGTTTATGAATGGATGAATAACTAGATGTATTAACATGCATGCATGAGGCTAAAGGTAATGGAATCCTAGGAATACTTGAATGAATAATAAGTTTAATGCATAAAGAAAAGCAAGGATATACTCCCAGATCCCCACTCATTCCTAGAATGTAATCAATTGAACATTGTATTCACCCATAAATTTATCTCGAGTGAGACTGTGTTGTGTGCTTTTCACGTAGCATTGCCTTCCGGTTTACTAGGAGGGCCGATAGTTTTAGAGGGTTTTGTTAGAAATTTGTTCAGATATGAACCTGGGTCAACACAAGAAGAAGCAGAAGGGAGATCTAACCCAACACATGTGGAGCTTAATGCCCATTATTTGAGAAAATTGGTCTTGGGGGAAGTTCTATATCTTATTTATTGCAAGACAAATGATCAAATTGTTGATATATGTATGAAGCTATTGACAAATTCTAAGTATGTGAAACTTTGAGCTATGCTTGGGTTTCATGAAGTTATAATTACTAGGAATTGCACATAGATAATTCCACCTCTTGAATTTCTAAATAGTTGTGTTGATGAGGGGTGTTCGAACAATAGGTTCATCCTATCTCTATATCCTTTGTAAATAGGTTTTGTAATGTCAATTAGGTAGTCAAGTAGTTGAGGAAACCAACAATGTTCCCAACTAGGTTATCTAATGCATAGTTCAAGGTAGGAGAGCTAGAGATATCGACATGCCTAAGGTGATTAAATTTGATTCTCTTCCTTATTCTATGGATTATTCTTTGGTTTATATATAGATGCTCCTATGGATTAGTCTATCATTCTTCATTCAAGATTGTGATAGGTGTTATCTATTATATGTTGGGCTACTCTCACTTGTGATTCAATGCTATATAATAATGTCCACTAAAACCAAGTCTTCTTGGAATTCATCATTATCCACTTATGGGTAAAATCATGAATATGGGTAATAATTTCGTGAGAATTAGGTCACGAAAATTTTTAACGACACTTTTTCGGTCGAACTATTGAATTTTTTTGGCCGAAAAAGCTTTCGGCCAAAATCATTTTTTGGCCGAAAGTTAAATCTAATGACACCCTCTAACGTCGTGCCACTTGGTGCAACCAAACATGTTAGGATATTTAGACACTTTGGAGTTAGTTAATATCTACTTGGTCTAATGTGTCGATTACGTAAAAGTGTGTTTCTTTAGTATGCATTAGTATGCATTTGTAGTTAGGAAATCCGATGGTTACGATACATAGAGTGATCTGATGGTTCACATTATCCTCGAACTTAATGACCATTGATTCGTGGCTTAAAACCCAATTGGTCCATGATCTCTATTAAAGAGCATGGAGGGTCATTTTCCAAGGATCGATTGTGAGAAACGCTTTTGTAAAATCTCTCTGTAATATTTTTGTTTTGCATTAATAAACTACTCCAAGTGGTTGCATTGGCTAGGGTAGTGGATATTTCCCCGTAGGTGTTTTACCACGTCAAAACATCGGTGTGTTGATCTTTGATCTGGTTGTGTGAGTGGTTACTGAAGGTGTTCGTTCTCTGTTGGAACACTTTTTTTGTTGAACATGGTATCAGAGCCTGTTTGAAGACCCGCTTCTGTTGCAGATAGATATTGTGAAGCCGAGTTGCCTCATATTATTTTTCTTCCATTTACATACATTTATGGGCTAATAGAACTGTTCCATTACGTCCGCAACGCTCGTTTCAGTCAGGAATGCTTTTCATTTCACTCCAAAAGGTTTCCATTTTCCCAAGATACGACCATTTTAGCTAGATCCGGAGGTATAAAGTTTGGATACGCCCTTTTTAAAAATTTTGCAGAGTATTATTTTGGTTTTATATTGTTTGCTTCTAGGTTTCTACTCTTTTATATCTGCATATGCTTGTTTCCCCACTCCCTGTGCGATCTCGGAAAATCAGAAACAAAGAGGAAAAAATGCATTTTTCGGGTAAGCTAACCGAGATATAACCCTTGTTGTCATCGAGAAGTGAAATTTTTTTCTTGTGTTAAAATAGTTTTTTTTTTAGCACGCTCTCCCTGGTCGTCTTCGACAACAACAACATTGTTGTGTGAAAATAGTTTTTTATGAGCACGCTCTCCAAGGCAGTCTTCAACAACAACAACAACAACCCCAATCCTCCTGCAAAACAATACAATATGTTTTGCTAGCCCACTTGGTTAAAAATTGTCTTATTAAGTAAGAGGTCTTGAGTTTAAGTCTCTCTTTTTGTTATTTTTTTTGAAAAAGTTCATGCTCCATTGTAAAGTGTATTTCACTTCAAATATAAAAGTGAATCACTATAAGTAGCTTTAATATTTTATTTTAGAGTTATTTATTTTGCATGCAACTTTTGTTTATAAAGTAACTTCATTGTAAAAGTGATCCCCACTTCTTTTTATAAAAGTGGGTCACTTCATAGAAAAACTTATTTGTAAAAGTGAGGTTATTTGGAGGGATATCACCACCACGTGGTTCTTTGGTTACTGTTATGCATTTTTTTTAAATGACATAAATTTCACATCTGAAGTCCATTTTCAGTGTCGTTTTTTTTTAAACCACCTAATTTTTCGATATCTTTCCATACAGATCATCAGTTTCATTTTTTAAATCCATATTATTTGCATATTTAATATGACTTCTTCTAGTAATCTTTTGCTTACCAACACCAATTACTTCCAATGGAAATCCCACATGGAGGATTTATTAAGAAGTAAAGTCTTGTATTGGATTACCTTGGGAAAGGAAAAAGAACCCATTGATGCTGATAAGAAAGTCAAATGGTCTAACAGGAGTGATGAAGCACGTGGACTGATCAAAATGTCCATCTCTCATGATTTAAGGTTCCACCTTTAAGAAATTGATGACCCCGATGAAGCTTGGGAAAAACTTGAATTTGTGTTTGGTAAACACAATATTATTTGAGCACATCATTTAGAAAATAAAATAATGACTTTAAGTCCAAATGATTTTTCTTGCATTGAAGACTATCTATATGATTTTAAAACACTCAGAATTTTATGTGAAGAATGTGAGATAAAGTTGGAGGAAGAGTGTTGCATCTATATTATTCTTTCTAATCTAGGTGGTTCTTATTCTATGTTTGTATCTACCTTTTATGCCACTAGAGAGGCTCTAAGGAAAGCTTATAAAAAACCCACTCTTGAGTCCTTTTGTGATGCTTTGATTAGAGAGCAAGATAAGCTTGTACAACTTGGAGTGATCAACACTGCAGGTACCTCTAACAAAGCCTTAGTCTCCCAACAAAAGGATAAACCTAAGAACCCCAAGAAGCAACATTCTTACCACAATGACAAGCAACATAAGGGTCCCAAACCCACTCAAACAACTTTATCTCCTAATGGTGACAAAGGAGAAAAATATAAAAATAAGAACACTGACATACATTGCAACTTTTGTGATAAAGATGGTCATGATTAGTCCAAATGTTTCAAGAATATGGAATAATTAGAAGCAAAGATGAAGAAGCAAAACATTGGTATTGATTCTACTTCTTCTTCTTCTCATGGACATGCACTTTCTGCTTCTGGTTTCTCCTTCAATGCAACTTCTACTTCTTCTTCTGATGAGTGGCTTATTGATTCTGGAGCATCTTATCATATGGCTAAGTATAAGGACATATTTTATGCTCTAAATGAATGTAACACCAAGAAAATATTTGTTGGTGATGACAGATCTCTTAGTGTTGTAGGATCTGGAACAGTTCAAGTAGATAATGGTCATTTCAATGATGTGTTATGTGTTCCAAATCTTTCTTGTAACCTTCTATCAGTATATCAAATAACTTATTCAGGTGAAGGTAAAACTGTAGAGTTTTCACCTCACCAAGTTGTAATCAAGGATCTAAAATATCCTAAGCATGTTCTTGCAATTGGAATTTTTGATGATATTACCAGGTTGTACAATTTTGACACCTTTGGGTCATCATATTTTCCATCGGTTTGTGTTTCTCATAGCGATGACTTGAGCAAACTTTGGCATGAGCGGTTTGGTCATCTAAACTATCATTCATTGCAGAAACTATGTAATCAATAGATGGTCACTAGTCTTCCTCTTGTTTCATGCAGAGATGGTGTTTGTGTCGGTTGTGTTCTCGACTAACATCATCGGGACAATTTTGACAAATGTGCCTCTTGGTACGCCTCGGGCCCTTTGCAGCTTGTTCACAGTGACTTGTGTGGTCCACTTTCTTCTTCTTCTTTTTCTAGGTGCAAGTATTTCTTAACTTTCATTGATGAATTTTCCAGACGTACTTGGGTTTACTTCTTAAAACATAAGAGCGAAGCTTTTGACAAGTTTTTTGCCTACAAGGCCCTTGTAGAAAAACAATCTAGACATCATATTCAAAGGTTAACAACAGATATTGGAGGTGAATATGTGAACAATAATTTTACAAGTTACTGCACTACATAGGGCATCCAAATCCAACACGCTGTTCCATATACACCACAACAAAATGGTTTTGTTGAGAGAAAGAAAATAAATGGCTAATTGTATGATCCAATCTAAAGTATTGGGCAGAAGCCATCAACTGTGTCAATTACATGGTAAATCACACTCCCACAAAGGCTCTTAAAAATATAACACCAGAAGAAGCTTGGACTAAAATTAAACCAGATGTAAGTCACTTCCATGTATTTGGTAGTATAGCATGGGCTCACATTCCTATTGTCGAACAAGACATTTTTTTTTCCCATTAAAACTAACTTCCGGTCGAAAAACATTAACTTTCGCATTAAGTTTCGACCGAAAACCTATAACTATGACACTTTTTAGAAAAGTATGTGTTCATTTTAACTTCAACATCAGGAAGAGAGGACCCCTTGAAATACTGTGAGTCTGGTTTCAGAATTAGTACAAACATTTGTAAAATTGAATTTACTTTCATTTGATCAGGGCGATATTTTTGTAAAAATATTCAAATTTATAAGGATTTTATATAATTTGTATAATTTTTTTGGTGATTTTTAAGGCAAAATAATTTTATCTTATAGAATTTGGGCCAATAATTTTGAGAATAGCGAATATTTTTTTGGGAAAAACCATGGAAAATTATCCCATGAGCGAAATTTAGCCCCTAAAATCATTCCTGCATTTGATACAATTTGCATTCAATTTAGTTGTTTTTTTAGTAATTTTAGTTAATTTTATAAAAACATGCCTTCATATTATTTTTAGATTACATACTGATTCAGTAAAATGAAAAATCAATATCAGCAATAGTACACAATAAAAAATTATGGAAAATTTATATTATGGAACCTCTCACTGTCCTTTTGAAAAATGATATTTTTAGATTTTACTTTTAAATAAAAATTAAGGAAGATACATAGAGTCGAACTAAACATGTTTAAAATATGCAACTTTTTCATATAGATCAAATTCAAAAAATTGTAGTAATTATAATTTTCATATGTTGTCTTCAAAACTATAACCATACTTTAATAGAGTCTTTTTAGATTGTTATGTCAATAAAAAAATTCAAAAAATAATCAATAGAAAGATAACAAAATTCATAACAAGTTTTGTTTTTAATAAAAAAATATTTTTTTTTAAGAAAAACTTTTGAAAATATATTTTATTTTCTCAAAATACAAGGAAAATAGACACCCACATTCATGATTTTACCCTTATGCAATTGCTTAATTCTTCGATAAGAAAAGAAAAGTATTACAAAGAAAACAAAATTCTATTAATAAATGAAATTATTAAAATAACTACATTGTAGATAGCAATACAAAGTGACTAGAATGGTGCCTTTTCAAGGCTTAGTCCTTTTTTCCACATCAAGTAGCATTATAGTTTAGGGATCTTAGTGGTTTTTCTTTCTTAAGGTTTTTGACACTATGGTAAAATGTGTTAGAGCCTCTTGTTATGGGATTTTTGCAAATTAGTGTAGAAGTCACATCTTTTCTTAGAGATAAACCACCACCATTCTCTCCACTATGTATTGCTATATACATTGCAATGTTTTTCACCACTACTGATATATTAATAAAATTTAATTTATATTATATATATTTTTTTGTTCTTTGTACAATATTATATATTCTTTCATTTCATTCTCAAATTAATATAAATCACTTCATATAGATGGAAGGTTCAAGTGGCTGGAGGGTTAAGGTGAGAGTGGATGGCTAAAGGGTTGGGGTGAGAATAGTGTGAAGGTTAAGGCGAGAATGGATGGCTAGAGGGTTGGGGTGAGAATATATCCTAAGAATCCAATTGTGTGCAATGAAAAATGGGTGGAAGAGAATTAAGTCATAATCTAATGGAAATCCAAGATAAAAATAACATGTAAGAGAATGAAAGAATGAAAGAATACCCAGATGAAATCCATTACTATTTTGTTATTCTTCTTCAATTCCTTCTTGGTTGCAGTCTTTTCCCTTTTTGAGCTATCATATCCTGTAACAACTGATAGCCAAATATAATGTCCCTGTGCCTATAAAAATACTTCCGTCCTTTTGCTCCACATCTCATACTTAAAACCATTTTGACCATTAAACATTGGTACTCCATTCTCAGAATAATCCATGATCTCCTTTTAGTGGTTAAACTATTTCCTGAAGGAACCTTGCTTTGATATCAATTGTTGGATTACTAAGAGGGGGGGTGAATCAGTAACAGAGAAATTTAATCCCCTTTTAACCATATAATCCAAGTGTTATATCAATGAAGCATTATCATCCAATAACTGCAGAGTAAATAAGCAATGAACAAATGAACAATCATACACATACACAGTACACCAATGTTTTACGTGGAAACCCAAATCAGGAGAAAACCATGGAATGCTTTTTCTTATATGTCTTGAAGAATTACATTCATTGGAAGCACCAACTTCCTTTGTTTTCCAGCTACAACTGGAAGGAGGCTCCAACCCCCTAGTTTCTTAGGCTACAACCTGAGGGAAGCTCCAAATACCCAATTCTCTGGCTACAACCAGAAGGAGGCTACAACCCCCAA
The DNA here is from genome assembly GCA_032191745.1 of Picea mariana. Classification (NCBI taxonomy): domain Eukaryota; kingdom Viridiplantae; phylum Streptophyta; class Pinopsida; order Pinales; family Pinaceae; genus Picea; species Picea mariana. The sequence goes on from JASDQU010737981.1 coordinate 162,151, forward strand.
TGTTCTCCGGCTACAACCAGAAGGTGGCTGCAACCACTTTTCCTTATCCCGTCCTTCCACCCTGAAGTAGAAGTAGAATGATGGAACCACTGTCACACTATCATTGTGAGATATACCGCTGTAAACCTATACCAATAAATCTGAACCATGCATCAACCTGTACCTCAACCTGTAATCAACTTGTACCATAAACAAGTGCATCAACCATGCACCAAACTGTAATGAACCTATACCATAAACAAGTGCATCAACTATGCACCAACCTGTAATAGACCTGTACCATAAACAAGTGAATCAACCATGCACCAACTTGTAATCAACCTATACCATAAACGAGTGCATCAACCATGCACCAACCTGTAATCAACCTATACCATAAACAAGTGCATCCAACCATGTACCAAGTATGTACCAATCATGTGTCAACTACTCATCAACTATGGCTCATCAATATGTACCAACATCATCAACTATACACCTCATGTATGTGCACCAACTCATCAACTACTTGTCTCAACCATGTACTCAAAATGTACCACAACCAAAAGACCTCATTGATTTCATCATCCAAATCTGATTTGTATCTCTGTAATATACCTGATGTATATGATCACATTCCTACAAACTTTCATTGAATTTAAAAACAAGAGACTAGCATTTTCATCAAACTTTTCTTTAGTCTCACATGCCTAGTTTTGTATTAGTCAACAACCCTAACTTGAAGTAATCATAACTTTGAACCTATAACGTATAAAGATATGAAACTGATACACAATGTTTTTTAGTGTGTTTTGTGCAATTCCTCCAAGTGTCACTACTTGGAACCTCTAAGAAAAAGAGTTATAGCAAAAATGGCATACCTTGCTGAATTCTGTCTTATTCTAGAGAGCAACCTTGTAGAGAGTGCCCCACAAAAAATATTTGATGAATTGATATGAAACTGTTACACATAATACTACACACTGTACCCTAACCAACAGATTTGGTCTCACTAAATTTGGATCTGTTATGAAGAAGTTATGATGTTTTTACATTTGGAGCTGAATTCGGGCTTATTCTAGAGAGAGACCTTGTAGAGCGTGCCCCGCACAAAATATTTGATTAAATGATCTGAAACTATTATAAAACATACTATAGACTGTACCCTAACCAACACATTTGGTCTCACTGAATTTGGATCTGTTATGAAGAAGTTATGACATTTTTACCCGAAACACCTGATTTTGACTAGTTTCAGTACTAGCCACAAACCCTAGTTTCAGTACTAGCCACAAACCCTATTTTCCACGGAGTGTAACTCCCAAATTACAATGACCCACAAGTTGATTTTTTTTTTACAGATACTTGGATATATTTTCTCACTTGCATAGCAATTTCACGATATGAATCATTATAGAAAACAATTTATATCAAAAATGGTGAGATGACCTGTAAATAACATACCTTAGAAAGCACCATCAAAATAATTTATCCTTCCTTGCATTTCGGCCTTCTTTTCTTCACCTTCATTCAGAATTCCAGTTTAGATATCTTTGGTTACCTCAGACACATATAGATATTCAATATGCTCAAGTGTGATTCAAATGAGAGAGTCTTGCCTCTTATTTACTCTCCAAGTAGCTTCCTTAAAAACATCTTCTAGGTCACTTGGTCCACTTTCCTTATTTTAGGGTTGGGTACACTTCTAATTTCTCCATTAAATTTATTATTGAAATAATTTATTTTGTATTCACTTTGAATTATAATACACTCATCACTTCACTTTAATATTTACTTTTTAAAATCTCTTAAACCACTTTGACTACTTTGACCTTTTGGGGCTTCTAGATGACATATGAGGGTCCTCCAACTTCGTAAGGCCATAACTCTCAAACCGTGAGGAGTTATGTGATGTTCTACATATCACCAGAAATGGCATGACGTGTACTATCCATATAGAATAGTATTATCTGAAAATATATCATAACTCATACTGTTACCCATCAAACAAACTTGGGTCCATTACCCAAACCTGGGGTCTCCAACTTCTCATGGCCATAACTCTCTAACCGTGAGGAATTATGTGACGTTCCACATACCACTAGAAATGAAATGACAAGCACTATCCATCTAGGATATTTTCCCTGAAAAAATCACTTTCCTTCATCTCATTATTCCACAATGGCTTTCACCATAAGGGGACCACTTTGTAGCTCATCCATATTTACTTCTTATCAACCATGACAAAACAATAATGAGTCATATTTACATCAAACAATATTGGGTCCATTACCCAAGCCTTTGTGCTACGGGGCTTTCTTCAAGGGTTGACATCAATGACAACCAACCTTAATCAACAATGGAACCTCTCACTATCCTTTTCAAAAAGGGTATTTTTAGATTTTACTTTTAAATAAAAATTAAGGAAGATACATAGAGTCGAACTAAACATGTTTAAAATATGACTTTTTTATAGGTCAAATTCAAAAAATTGTAGTAATTATAATATTCATATGTTGTCTTCAAAACTATAACCATACTTTAATAGAGTCTCTTTAGATTGTTATGTCAATAAAAAAATTCAAAAAATAATCAATAGAAAGATAACAAAATTCATGACAAGCTTTGTTTTTAATAAAAAAATATTTCTGTTTACGAAAAACTTTTGAAAATATATTTTATTTTCTCAAAATACAAGGAAAATAGACACCCACATTCATGATTTTACCCTTATGCAATTGCCTAATTCTTCGATAAGAAAAGAAAAGTATTACAAAGAAAACAAAATTCTATTAATAAATGAAATTATTAAAATAACTACAATGTAGATAGCAATACAAAGTGACTAGAATGGTGCCTTTTCAAGACCCTTTTTTCCACATCAAGTAGCATTATAGTTTAGGGATCTTAGTGGTTTTTCTTTCTTAAGGTTTTTGACACTATGGTAAAATGTGTTAGAGCCTCTTGTTATGAAATTTTTGCAAATTAGTGTAGAAGTCACATCTCTTTTAAGAGATAAACCACCACCATTCTCTCCACTATGTATTGCTATGTACATTGCAATGTTTTTCACCACTGATATATTAATAAAATTTAATTTATATTATTTTTTTTGTTCTTTATGCAATATTATATAGTATTCTTTCAGTTCATTCTCAAATTAATATAAATCACTTCATATAGATGAATGGTTCAGGTTCAAGTGGCTAGAGGGTTAAGGTGAGAGTGGATGGCTAAAGGGTTGGGGTGAGAATAGTGTGAAGGTTAAGGCGTGAATGGATGGCTAGAGGGTTGGGGTGAGAATATATCCTAAGAATCCAATTGTGTGCAATGCAAAATGGGTGGAAGAGAACTAAGTCATAATCTAATGGAAATCCAACATAAAAATAACATGTAAGAGAATGAAAGAATACCCACTTAAATAGATTTGGGGACCACATTAAACCACAAGGAATCTTAGGCTGTATAGCATGACCACATTAAACCACAAAGAATCTCGTAGGGAAAATAAAAGTTTGACCAAGTAGAACCCTTGAAAAACATTCCAAAGAAATTTGTGCCACCCAAAATGGGCCATTCCCAACTAACTAAGATGAATTAATGGATGCGAAGCTCAAGGCTTGACCAAGTGGCATAAATCCATTTTAAGACCGAGCTTGTAAGCTGTTGGAGGTTTGTTAGGTTGGTATAAAAGCACAGAAATTCATGTCGAGAAAAAAAGTGGATCAATCAAACACACTATGCTGAATATGGATATGAATGGATGATCGTTTTATTCATTTTAAGCCCGAGCTTCGAGGCTGTTAATGTTTATCAATTACATGTAAAGGTTTTACACAGATATTGATGTCGAGAAAAATCGTGCATCAACCAAATAGTTTATCGATCAACATCACTGTGCAGAATCCAATGTACAGAGATATCATGTATCAATGGATGATCTTTCTCGACTGTCATATTCAGCAGTGTCGGCCGTCACAGCTCCCTCGAACCGACAACTATACTTCGTAATGTTAAATCAATAATCTCTGTCTGGTATGGAAGAACAGCAACAAGAAGATGACAAAGTGTATCATCCGACGTGCAATTTAATATTAGATCTCATACACTAAGAAGGTTGAAGATGAAAAGCATTTTCTCTTAGATTGTCCAGCCTATACTCATATTAGATCTCATTTTCAAAATATTGATCACACTACCAACCTTCCTAACCTCTTAACTCAACAAAAGTATGGTGATCTTGGAAAGCTTCTCTTAATGCTTTTCGAGCACAGAAACAAAATTCTAAAGAATCACAAGTAATCACTTACCCTTTTAAGGTCCGATAGACCAATTAGGTCTTAGTGGACGTTAATCATCATCATCATCATCATATTAATAATAAAAAATATTTTAGAGTAATAATAATAATAATAACTAAAAATGTTTTAGAGTATATTGTTCAAATTAATTTGTGTATGATTTTAGTTATAATTGTGTAAAAAATGATTCCTTTTGAAAAATGAAGTGGAAGAAAACCTTCAATTGGATATTTGAGAAGATTTGGATGTATAGAGTGGTTGTATTATGGTGTATCATTTTTTATGAGTCCAAAGCATACACTCAGTGCAACACGAAGTTATTTGGAGGAGGTAAGTTGTTTTTGATGAACAAGTTTTAGGTGTTGATTTGTTGAACTCCTCTTTTGGATCGTTAAGAAGTGAACCATTTGAAACTTTGAAGAATTTTGGATCAAATCACTATACTATTAATTTGCATAATAGGCCTAACTTGCAATCAACCTTTTACGATAGAGTTGACTACAAAGAATGGAATTCTTGATCATTCAGTCATTGATTCTCATGGTGAATTTGATGCATGAAATCCTTTACAACAAATTAGTCTTCCTCAATGGGCGATGAAGACAATTGCAGCTACTAGTGTTGATGCAGGTATTGTAAATGGGTCAAGGAAGGCTAGAGGATAGAGACAATGTGGTAGTGTTGATTTAATGGCATGTGTGCTAAAGACATGGATCTTGATACATATACATATGCACATGGTCAACTTGAATGGGAGAATGTTATGGATGAAGAGTACAATTCTTTTATGAAGAATAAAACTTGGGAGTTGGTTCTCCATCCACAAGGAAAGAATGTGATGAAATGTTGATGGATCTACAAGACTAAATTCACATATGGAGGTGTTGTTGAGAGGAATAAGATTTGACTTGTAGCAAAAGTTTTTTCTCAATAGGAAAAACATGAATGCATCGAGACCTTTGCCCATGTTGCAAAGATGAATTTTGTTAGGGTTATTCTTTTATTTGTTGCTTGATTTGGATGGGAGGTGCATTAAATGGATGACAAGAGTGATTTCTTACATTGTGATCTCATTGAGGATATTTATATGGAGAAATGCCCTAGATTTGAGAGGGATGGTAGTCTTGTGTGTCACCTATAGAAATCCTTGTATGGTTTGAAACAAGCTCACAAGGCATGAGAAAATCAATAATTTCTTTCTTGTTTCAAGTGTTATAAATCAAATCACAAGTATTTATGTTTTAGAAGTGAATGATGATACTTTGATACTCCCACTTTATGTTTATGATTTAGTCATAATTGAAGGTAGTGTTCACTTCATTTGAGTTCAAAGAAACAATTAGTAGATACATTTGAAATGACTAAACTTGGCCTATATTGCATTTCTTCTTGTGTAATGTCCCAAATTTTGAATTAATCCTATACTCGGTGATAGAAATAAACAAGTTGTCTTAAAAATAATAACATGAAATTTTTTAAGGATCCATACCCATGTTAAAGTGTAGAAACGTTAACAAAACTTACAGATTCTTAAAATTTCAATTATACAATATTTGATGATATTTTTGTAAAAATATTCAAATTTCTAAGTTTTTTTTATATAGTTTCTAGATAATTTTGTGATTTATAAAGTAAAATAATGTTATTCTATATAATTTAGGCTAAATATTCTTAGAAAAAAATGAAAATTAAAGAACATTTTTATAATAATAGTAATAGTAATAAATAATATGGATTGTACTAATAATTTATTAACTGGTTTATTATAAAGAAAAAATAAAAATGAGAAAAATTACTAAGATGGAATTAAGAAAAAAGCTAAATAAAGAAAATGCTAACTAAAAGCTACATGATCAAATATAAGAGTTAATTCTCGAATAACAAGTGGAGCCTATTACACCTTAGATTCACTTTAGTATATCCTATATTTTTTTTATCAGGTGTAAACCATCATATGAGGAGATTATGTGTGTTGTTGTACCATGATGAGCCAAAATTGTGGTTGTATTTTCAATCATGTATTGTATTGGACAATGATTAGATGTTGTATGTATTGGTAAGGGGATTATGTGGTGTCTCCAAACCCCATGTTGTTGGTTATGGCTTTTCCTTTTAGTCCCCACTTCAAGATAGGATTTTTTTTTTTATGGCTCTAGTCGAATGCCCCTTGATGTTGGTAACTCTTCATCATGTCGGTCATTTATGATCTAGGTTGGTATGCAACCATATTTGGGTGGATCGACTACAACACATGATCTAGGGGAGTTGTGTAGTCTCTCTTACCCCTTTGTATATGATGTAAAAGTGTTTCTCTTTGTAAAGGTTGTCACACCTATGTATAACACACTTATTCTATTCCTAAGCATGGATCCCTCTCTTATGTATTCATTACACTTTGGCCATTTACTATTAGCGATGGTTCCAAGGATGCTCATTTAAATTCATGCCTCTTGAGGTAGTACACATATTTCGAGGAATTGATCACATCCTTTGAGGCATATTTGAGCTATTATTGCATATAAGGACATCCTCTACACATGCCACATTGGAGAAACTAGAGCACCATTCTTCTTTCCTCACTTTTGGAGGTGCCTTTCACATGATTTGAGGGTTGAGCCATACATGTGGGGTTTATGATAGCCATGTGGATGTTTTTGGTGATGATTTGTATTGGAGATGCATCTTCCTTACCTTGTGGAGCATCTTTGCTTCATTTGAGGAATTGGTCATACCTTGGATATTCATTTTGAGCATTCCTTGTGTTGGGTTGCTATTTTTGTATTATTCTTAACTGATAACTAGCCTTTTTCTTATCCTTCCTTCACTTTTTTTCTAATCATAATATACTTTTTCCATACTTCCTTTAGGAAATCATCAATCAAGTGTAATTAAGGTAGAACATATTGTTTTATTGATGATTTATTGGTTTTTGATAGTTTTGATAGTTTATTAAGATGGGCAGAATCAACACCAGTCAAAGACTATAGCACAGAGACATCAACACACTTCTTGTTTGAGCAAGTGACCACCAGATTTGGATGTCCAAGGATTTTAATGAGTGACCAAGGCACTCATTTTATCAATGATACCATCAGGTTTATGACTAAGGATTTTGAAGTATATCACCAAAAGAGTACACCATATCATCCTCAGGAAAATGGAACAGTAGAAGCTTTCAATAAGATTTTGGAAAATGGTTTGACTAAAATATGAAATATCAACAGGGATGATTGGGACTTCAAAATACCAGAAGTATTATGGGCATATAGGACCACATGTAAAAAGTTGACAGGACATACACCGTTCAGGCTGGTATATGCACAAGAAGCAGTAGTACCATTAGAATTTCTGATACCCAGTCTGTGTGTAGCAACACTTACCAACATGACAGAAAGATGCACAATACATGACAATTTAAATAAATTAATGGAAATGGAAGAGGACAAGATTCTGGTAGGATTTCACTAGGAAGTACAGAAAGCAAGAGAAAAATCTTGGCATGACAAACATATTAAGAAGAAGAGCTTTGAGGAGGGTGAAATAGTTTTTCTCTATGAAAATAAATTTTTTCAACATCCTGGTAATTTTAGGATGCATTAAATAGGGCCATATGAAGTAAATACTATCACGGATGGGGGATATGTACAACTACAAGACTTGGGAGGAACATAATTGAAAGGAATGATCAACGATAGTCGACTGAAAATGTACATGGAAAGTCGACCTACTGACCCTTAAAAGTTACAAATAAGTGGGAAAAAGGCATGTATATAGTGTATTATAGCAGAGGCTAGGAAACAAAAATGATAAAAATAAATAAAGAGGAGAAAAAGAGGGAAAATACAAAAGAAGAAAAGAAAGAAAACACAAAAAAACTGAAAAATATTGTGTGAAAAAACAGTGGAATCAACGTGAAAAAAATAAAAAGTAACCATGTGCAGCATATGCTCGACAAAAAGAAAAACACCATGCACTAAGGAAAATTCATAGTAGAAATTTATGGTGCACCAGAAAAGTAAAATGCATCGGAAAAAGGGGCCAACAATCGAAAAAGTAAAAAACAGTCGTTTGGACAAAAATGTACGAATTGGAAATTTATGAAACTAAATTAAGCGTACTTGACAAGCTTCAATTCATTAATAACATCCAAGGAAGCTTCTCTGAGAAGATTCAGCGCAGTCATGGTGCCCTCTATATAAAGGGGAAACACAGGCCAAATAATACCTATTGTGAATTTGCAAACTCGCGAAGCTAGGGAGCACAAAGATGAGAGGAAAATAGGAGAGTGCAGAGATTGAAGCAGTCAAATCTTATTTGGGAAAGAAAGAACTACCCAAGATGGCACCTCCAAAGGTTGGCACACCAAGCCAAACCACACGGAAAAATGCAGCAGTCTGAGGACACTACAATAAACCGTCGAGGTGGAACAAGAAATGACACTGAGAGAGGGAATCTTCGATGTCGATGCAATTTCCTCACCACAGGTCAAACCAATGAGCGCTACTCTGGTTGAGGAAGAATAACAAGCCCCTACGACAATTGAGATGGAGATTGACTCACACAACAGTGCATAGGGCCTTGAACCAGTCGGCACAAGAAACCCACAACAACCTGTGAGGGTCGAAGTAGCCCACAGAACGAATGGTGGCACCAATGGGTAGACAGAGTCTTTTGGGCCGAGACCACAAACTACAGAGGGGTTCATGCAGCATGAAGAAGTATAGGTTGAAGAGATCATAGGGAAGACATAATCAACTGCAGAAGATAGAGAACCAGAGGTGGGGACCTCTAGCTCACCAGTAAGAAGAAAGGGAAAACAACCCATTGTGCGGTCCCCCCACAAGCATTATGACACGTCAATTGTATTACCGCACATTCCAGAGTGGGTGCAGGATGCACCAACACTACTGTGTTGTGTGGAAAGACTGAGATATGAAAACCATGATGTTTCTGACACCAAAAAATTCCTAGAATATGTGCAACCGTTGTTGATCCAGGTGGATATTGGTGGCCACCCACCTTTTCCAACTGTCTCAAAACAATTTTCTGGCAATTCACTATTTTTAGCAGTTTTTAACTTCCGGGGCCATTTTGAGGGCCTAAATAAAGGTTTTTTGGGATCGAACTTCTCAATTATAGTTGAAGGCATTATTGAGCCCCCAAAATGAATCTCCTCGATGATACCTTTCCAACAAGCTATCATGTGCCTAAAACGGAGATCATATGCAAAAGTTACGACCCCGAGAAGTTGATGTACTAACTTACCCAAATGGGGTCCACATGAATTTTGGCGCTTCATATCCTAGGGTTAGATTTTTGGATGTCTAGGGCTTTTGACATTCCTGTTTATTGTAAAAAGGCCTTCAGAGCCTCATTGTAATCATCTTCTTRCAAATGCAAGTAGCCATCACATCTCTCCTCAGAGATAAGCTGTGACCATTCTAGCGAGTCTTTCACTCTGTATTTTTACAGTCTTTGTACATTTATTTCATTAATAAAAATCATGTATTACTGTATATTTGTGTTTATGGTTGCATCTCTGATACATTTATGTTATACTATTGAATATCTACGATATCTCTGTGCATTTCTTTATTATATCTCTGCTCTCATTTTGTGCCGAAAATAATCTGGATCAGTAGTACATGGAGATCCTAGGCACAGGGCCATTCTGAGACCCAATATTGTAGCCAAAGAAATGGGTGGTAGGCGTGGGAAAAATAGGGATATTGAACTTGGTAGAGAATCCCCACTTCGGAAAGGGGAAATAGGTGAATAACTACATCAAGCAGTTGATGGAAGTCCTCCATGGAGGCTTCTTATGGATGGAAGAACCTGTATCCATCGATGTAGAACTGATTGTGTTCATCACAAATTTGCCATTAATGGGAGAGAGTCCAGCAAAATACCTGGATGAAAAAACTAAAGAAAATTATCTTTCCGAAGAGATGAAGAAGACATACATGATGGAGAGAGGCTCACAATGAATCATTATAAAGAGAATCAACGACAAAGCCACCCGGATTGCCACAAAACTAATGTTGTGCAAATTTCTACACAAATTTTGCAAGGAGGAGGTCCCCGCAGGGGTTTTCGTAGTCATAGCTCAGTGCGCAAATGACACCATGCTCGGTTGGGCCCCATATTTATTGAACCTATTCATAGACGACTGCAAGGACATGCAAGACTTGGGAACAAAGTTCCACTATTCTTGGTTGTTGATCCTAATAGATTTAATCGGGTGAAAGGAGCCTCCCTACTCCTACTTTTGTCATAGAGTAGGCTACTATCGAGCAATGCAATATACATCAATGGGAAGCACTTCGGACCCCAAACAAAGAAGTGGAAATGATGACACCTTTGCTCGGTATCTCACCAACATCCAGGAGAGCATAGAAAACACTTGGAGGATAACTCCGAAAGTGGTTTCATAGTATCAAGGAGTAGCCAAATTTAGGGATACGCGGCAGAACATGTGGATCCAAGTGCGTAGGGATCCAGTGAAAGAATGGATTTAACTTTTATTATGCATCAATGCAGAGGAGGTTGAAATGGAAATGCGAGATTGGAAGGACGATTGGAAGATCCTAGTCGTTACCAAGGAAATGACAAAGGGTAAGGAGATAGAAGCAGGTTCATCCAAAACACCTGTAGGAGACAACGTTAAGCCCAAAAATACAACAAAATAATGGAAGCCCAGTCAAAATCCAACGCAACAGCAGAAGGGCAGTGCTCCAAAGAAGGATGCGTAGTCAGGGAAAAAGGACATTGCCTCGACACAGGAAGAACAAGGAAGGGGGACATGATGATGTAGGAAACCCCTTCAACAACTACTCCACAAGAAATAGGGCCACCCAAATGGCCAATTATACATACAGGGGGGCTGTACAAGAATGCCAAGGCCCATAAGCAAATACCAGAGTATACAATCATCGAGGATGATGTCGATATTGTCGTAGAGAGAGTACATGATCGCCCAATAGAGGAATTTGAAGAAGTTGAGCACCAAAGAGGTAGGATACATAATGAGTTGGCTGATATCAGACAAATCTTAGAGAAAAATACAAGCAACGCAAAGGCGTGAAAGGGAAACATAATCAATCCCCCCAATGATAGAAGCAGAGGAAAGGACCATGTCGAATGATGAAGAAACTATCCAGACCATAGCGCAAGTAAGTCCAATATTCCTAATAACATCAGAGATGCTACAGATGGACGAGGGCATAGCCCAGACACCAGTCAAATACCTGGCATAGATACAATTGGTATTGGTGAAAATACCAATGAAGGCACTGTACAGACTACAAGTCAGTGTTGCACAAGAAGTGCAATCACAAGCAAGGACAGACATAGCAGAATTGTCGGTAACTAAATATGGCAAGGATTCCCTAGAGTCGATAACTAAATATGGCAAGGATTCCTATAGGGTCTTCATATCTTGTGTTCCCTTTAGAGTTGTGTGAGTGGTTACTGAAGGTGTTTGTCCCCTGTTGGAATACTTTTTTTGTCGAACATGGTATCAGAGCCTCTTTGAAGACTCGCTCCTATTGCAGATAGATATTATGAAACCGAGTCGCCTCATATTATTTTTCTTCCATTTACATACATTTATGTGGTAATAGGACTGTTCCATTGCGTCCACAACGCTTGTTTTAGTCAGGAACACTTTTCGTTTCACTCCAAAAGGTTTCTGTTTTCCCAAGATATGACCATTTCAGCTAGATTCGGAGGTATAAACTCTCGATACGCCCCTTTTAAAAACTTTGCAGAGTATTATTTCGGTTTTATATTGTTTTTTCCTGGGTTGCTACTCTTTGATATCTACATATGCCCATTTCCCCACTCCCTGTGCGATCTCGTCAAATCAGAAACAAATAGGAAAAGGTGCATTTTTCGGGTAAGCTAACCAAGATATAAACCTTGTTGTCATCGAGAAGTGAAATTTTTTTCTTGTGTGAAAATAGTTTTTTTTTAGCACACTCTCCATGGTCGTCTTCGACAACAACAACATTCTTGTGTGAAAATAGTTTTTTATGAGCACGCTCTCCAAGTCAGTCTTCAACAACAACAACAACAACACCCCCAATCCTCCTGCAAAACAATACAATATGTTTTGCTAGCCCACTTGGTTAAAAATTGCCTTATTAAGTAAGAGGTCTTGAGTTCAAGTCTCTCTTTTTGTTATTTTTTTTGAAAAAGTTCATGCTCCATTATAAAGTGTATTTCACTTCAAGTATATAAGTGAATCACTATAAGTAGCTTTAATATTTTATTTTAGAGTTATTTATTTTGCATGCAACTTTCTTTTATAAAGTAACTTCATTGTAAAAGTGATCCCCACTTCTTTTTATAAAAGTGGATCACTTCATAGAAAAATGTATTTGTAAAAGTGAGGTTATTCGGAGGGGTATCACCACCACGTGGTTCTTTGGTTACCGTTATGCATTTTTTTTAAATGACATAAATTTCACATTTGAAGTCCATTTTCAGTGTCAGTTTTTTTTAAACCACCTAATTTTTTGATATCTTTCCATATAGATCATGAGTTTCAGTTTTTAAATCCATATTATCTACATATTTAATATGACTTCTTCCAGTAATCTTCTGCTTACCAACACCAACTAATTCCAATGGAAATCCCATATGGAGGATTTATTAAGAAGTAAAGTCTTGTACTGGATTACCTTGGGAAAGGAAAAAGAACCCACTGATGCTGATAAAAAATTCAAATGGTCTAATAGGAGTGATGAAGCACGTGGACTGATCAGAATGTCCATCTCTCCTGATTTAAGGTTCCACCTTCAAGAAATTGATGACTCCGATGAAGCTCGGGAAAAACTTGAATCTTTGTTTGGTAAACACAATATTATTTGAGCACATCATTTAGAAAATAAAATAATGACTTTAAGTCCAAATGATTTTTCTTGCATTGAAGACTATCTATATGATTTTAAAACACTCAAAATTTTATGTGAAGAATGTGAGATAAAGTTGGAGGAAGAGTGTTGCATCAATATTATTATTTCTAATCTAGGTAGTTCTTATTGTGTGTTTGTATCTAACTTTTATGCCATGAGAGAGGCTCTAGGGAAAGCTTATAAAAAACCCACTCTTGAGTCCTTTTTTGATGCTTTGATTAGAGAGCAAGATAAGCTTGTACAACTTGGAGTGATCAACACTACAGGTACCTCCAACAAAGCCTTAGTCTCCCAACAAAAAGAGAAACTTAAGAATCCCAAGAAGCAACATCCTTTCCACAATGACAAGCAACATAAGGGTCCCAAACCCACTCAAACAACTTTATCTCCTAATGGTGACAAAGGAGAAAAATATAAAAATAAGAAGATTGACATACATTGCAACTTTTGTAATAAAGATGGTCATGATTAGTCCAAATGTTTCAAGAATATGAAATATTTAGAAGCAACGATGAAGAAGCACAACATTAGTATTGATTCTACTTCTTCTTCTGATGAGTGGCTTATTGATTCTGGAGCATCTTATCATATGGCTAAGGATAAGGACATATTTTATGCTCTAAATAATTGTAACACCAAGAAAATATTTGTTGGTGATGACAGATCTCTTAGTGTTGTAGGATCTGGAACAGTTCAAGTAGATGATGGTCATTTCAATGATGTGTTATGTGTTCCAAGTTTTTCTTGTAACCTTCTATCAGTATATCAAATAACTCATTCAGGTGAAGGTAAAACTGTAGAGTTTTCACCTCACCAAGTTGTAATCAAGGATCTAAAATATCCTAAGCATGTTCTTGCAATTGGAATTTTTGATGATATTCCTAGGTTGTACAATTTTGACAACATTGGGTCATCATATTTTCCATCGGTTTTTGTTTCTCATAGCGATGACTTGAACAAACTTTGGCATGAGCGGTTTGGTCATCTAAACTATCATTCATTGCAGAAACTATGTAATCAACAGATGATGACTAGTCTTCCTCTTGTTTCATGCAGAGATGGTGTTTGTGTCGGTTGTGTTCTCGACTAACATCATCGGGACAATTTTGACAAACGCGACTCTTGGTATGCCTCAGGCCCTTTGCAACTTGTTCACAGTGACTTGTGTGATCCACTTTATTCTTCTTCTTTTTCTAGGTGCAAGTATTTCTTAACTTTCATTGATGACTTTTCCAGACGTACTTGGGTTTACTTCTTAAAACATAAGAGCGAAGTTTTTGACAAGTTTTTTGCCTACAAGGCCTTTGCAAAAAAACAATTTGGACATCATATTCAAAGGTTAAGAACAGATATTGGAGGCGAATATGTGAACAATAATTTTACAAGTTACTGCACTACACAGGGCATCCAAATCCAACACATTGTTCCATATACACCACAACAAAATGGTTTTGTTGAGAGAAAGAAAATAAATTTCTAATTGTATGATCCAATCTAAGGGATTAAATCTAAAGTATTGGGCAGAAGCCATCAACTGTGCCAATTACATAGTAAATCACACTCCCACAAAGGCTCTTAAAAATATAACACCGGAAGAAGCTTGGACTAAAATTAAACCAGATGTAAGTGACTTCCATGTATTTGGCAGTATAGCCTGGGCTCACATTCCTGTTGTCGAACAAGACATTTTTTTTTTTGTTTTTAAAGTTTTTTTTTTTTTTTTCGTTAAAACTAACTTCCGGTCAAAAAACATTAACTTTTGCATTAAGTTTCGACCAAAAACCTGTAACTATGACACTTTTTAGAAAATTATGTGTTCATTTTAAATTCAACATCAGAATGAGAGGACCCCTTGAAATACCGTGAGTCTGGTTTCAGAATTAGTACCAACATTTGTAAAATTGAATTTACTTTCATTTGATCAGGGATGATTTAAAGGATGAAAATTTATTTTAAAATGTAGAAACTTTGGTGAATCTTACTAATCCTTCATACGCCAACTATAAAATGTTTGAAGATATTTTTGTAAAAATATTCAAATTTATAAGGATTTTATATAATTTGTATAATTTTTTGGCAATTTTTAAGGCAAAATAATTTTATCTTATAGAAGTTGGCGAATAATTTTGAGAATAACGAATATTTTTTTGGGCAAAACCATGGAAAATTATCCCATGAGCGAAATTTAGCCCCTAAAATCATCCATGCATTTGATACAATTTGTATTCAATTTAGTTGTTTTTTAGTAATTTTAGTTAATTTTATGAGAAACATGCCTTCATATTATTTTTAGATGACATACTGATTCAGTAAAATGAAAAATCAATATCTGCAATAATACACAATAAAAAATTATGGAAAATTTATATTATGGAACCTCTCACTGTCCTTTTCAAAAAGGGTATTTTTAGATTTTACTTTTAAATAAAAATTAAGGAAGATACATAGAGTCGAACTAAACATGTTTAAAATATGAAACTTTTCGAGATAGGTAAAACTCAAAAAATTGTAGTAATTATAATATTCCTATGTTGTCTTCAAAACTATAACCATATTTTAATAGAGTCTCTTTAGATTGTTATGTCAATAAAAAAATTCAAAAAGTAATCAATAGAAAGATAACAAAAATCATGACAAATTTTGTTTTTAATAAAAAAATATTTTTTTTTAAGAAAAACTTTTGAAAATATATTTTATTTTGTCAAATACAGGGAAAATAGACACCCACATTCATAATTTTACCCTTATGCAATTGCCTAATTCTTCCATAAGAAAAGAAAAATATTACAAAGAAAACAAAATTCTATTAATAAATGAAATTATTAAAACAACTACAATGTAGATAGCAATACAAAGTGACTAGAATGGTGCCTTTTCAAGACTTAGTCCTTTTTTCCACATCAAGTAGCATTATAGTTTAGGGATCTTAGTGGTTTTTCTTTCTTAAGGTTTTTGACACTATGGTAAAATGTGTTAGAGCCTCTTGGTATGAGATTTTTGCAAATTAGTGTAGAAGTCACATCTCTTCTTAGAGATAAACCACCACCATTCTCTCCACTATGTATTGCTATGTACATTACAATGTTTTTCACCACTGATATATTAATAAAATTTAATTTATATTATATTTTTTTGTTCTTTGTGCAATATTATATATTCTTTCAATTCATTCTCAAATTAATATAAATCACTTCATATAGGTGAAAGGTTCAAGTGGCTGGAAGGTTAAGGTGAGAGTGGATGGCTAAAGGGTTGGGGTGAGAATAGTGTGAAGGTTAAGGCGAGAATGGATGGCTAGATGGTTGGGGTGAGAATATATCCTAAGAATCCAATTGTGTGCAATGCAAAATGGGTGGAAGAGAACTAAGTCATAATCTAATTGAAATCCAACATAAAAATAACATGTAAGAGAATGAAAGAATACCCACTTAAATAGATTTGGGGACACATTAAACCACAAGGAATCTTAGGCTGTATAGCATGACCACATTAAACCACAAAGAATCTCGTAGGGAAAATAAAAGGTTGACCAAGTAGAACCCTTGGAAAACATTCCAAAGAAATTTGTGCCACCCAAAATGGGCCATTCCCAACTAACTAAGATGAATTCATGGATGCGAAGCTCAAGGCTTGACCAAGTGGCATAAATCCATTTTAAGACCGAGCTTGTAAGCTGTTGGAGGTTTGTTAGGTTGGTATAAAAGCACAGAAATTCATGTCGAGAAAAAAAGTGGATCAATCAAACACACTATGCTGAATATGGATATGAATGGATGATCGTTTTATCCATTTTAAGCCCGAGCTTCGAGGCTGTTAATGTTTATCAATTACATGTAAAGGTTTTACACAGATATTGATGTCGAGAAAAATCGTGCATCAACCAAATAGTTTATCGATCAACATCACTGTGCAGAATCCAATGTACAGATATCATGTATCAATGGATGATCTTTCTCGACTGTCATATTCAGCAGTGTCGGCCGTCACAGCTCCCTCGAACCGACAGCTATACTTCGTAATGTTAAATCAATAATCTCTGTCTGGTATGGAAGAACAGCAACAAAGTGTATCATCCGACGTGCAATTTAATAACAATATAAAAAGGAGAAAGGGCTATTACTAGATTTTTAAGTTGGTCAAAACAGTTTTGTTAGGGTTTTGACTTTTTGTTAGGGTTTTGATTAAATTTTTTATTTTTGAGTTTTTTTGGAATTGATGGTAATAATTTGGATAAAATTTTTATTTTCTGTTGTTTAAATTGCATTTCTGAATATATAAAGATTTATTGTGTTGAAAAATTCCTGGAACATTTAAATTATACAAACTTAATCACTCAAATCTGCGGATCCAGCTATTCATCACCCAATTTCAAACAAAATCAAATAAAAAATTACAAAAAAACAACCAAAAAAAATATAAAACTTCTAAACTAATGCAAAGTAAAAAAAGGAAAAAAATAGAAATACATTAGATTTCTATGTTTGTCAATACGGACATTCTTCATTAATATCTTTATCAAACCATACATTGCACCTTGATATAATTTGTTATTATAATTAGTCGTCGGTGAATTGGTGGTGAAAGTTTGAATTCGCGCAGAGTGCAGCCAGTGGGCTGCGTGCCATGTGATATCTATCTCCATTGGATCTTGCATAGTGAGTATAATTGTATAAGACTTTCATTTCTATTTAATGATTCTCTGTTTGTTCAAAGTTGTGATTAGAAATATTTTTATATTATAAGTGGTTAAAATGTTTTAATTTTTTTTCCAGTTTAAAAACTGGTAAGAAATTTAGAAAAATAGTTGGAATGATAGATTTTTAGCTGTTCCGCATACATATTTTGTGTGGTCTAAGGGTTTTACATATATCTGGTAAATAGGGTTTTCTAGAGGGCACTAAATCTATTTATACATTGAGAAATATTATTTGAATACTGCAAAATTGCTATTTTGTAAACATCAAATTGCCAAATTCTGTTGATAATTGCACTTTATATTAATATTGGTTTGTAACAAACACTTCCCTTGGCTCTTGGCCCTTGAGGATATTTATCTATAATCCTACCAAAAACTATTGTATCTGGTTAATTTTATGTAATAAAAATACTTTAAAGTTTTTTAACAAGCTCAATCCATTTCTACATTTAAAAATGCAATTTAAACAATAAAAATTGTAATTTAATACACATTTATACCACCAAATTCAAAAACAAAAACATAAAACAGTTAAATAACCCTATTAATTCATATGCCTCCTTCTCTACGTTATCATATAATAATTCATATTTGCATAAATAAGTTAATGCAAGTAACTATTCATAACAATGTGAGAATAACCAAAACTTCGATTATAAATAATGATAAAAAGAAACCAACTTAACTTTATATGTCTTATCAATAGGTGTTGGAATTTAGATTATTTGTATGTAGGTGTTGGAATTTAGATTTTTTGTATGGGACACATCCATCTTAATAGTTAATGTGACAAATAAAAGAATATATTATAAATAACAATAATAAATGGTTTAAATATTTTATAAATAATTATTATTAATTATATATTATTATATTAATAATAAAAAATATTTTAGAGTAATAATAATAATAAATAATAATAATAACTAAAAATGTTTTAGAGTATATTGTTCAAATTAATTTGTGTATGATTTTAGTTATAATTGTGTAAAATATGATTCCTTTTGAAAAATGAAGTGGAAGAAAACCTTCAATTGGATATTTTAGAAGATTTGGATGTATAGTGTGGTTGTATTATGGTGTATCATTTTTGATGAGTCCAAAGCATACACTCAGTGCAACACGAAGTTATTTGGAAGAGGTAAGTTGTCTTTGATGAACATGTTTTAGGTGTTGATTTGTTGAACTCCTCTTTAACCATTTGAAACTTTGAAGAATTTTGGATCAAATCACTATACTACATGTCAACTAGAAAATCAATTTGCATAATAGGCCTAACTTGCAATCAACCTTTTACGATAGAGTTGACTACAAAGAATGGAATTCTTGATCATTCAGTCGTTGATTCTCATGGTGAATTTGATGCATGAAATCCTTTACAAGAAATTAGTCTTCCTCAATGGGTGATGAAGACAATTGCAACTACTAGTGTTGATGCAGGTATTGTAAATGGGTCAAGGAAGCCTAGAGGATAAAGACAATGTGGTAGTGTTGATTTAATGGCACGCGTGCTAAAGACATGGATCTTGATACATATACATATGCAGATGGTCAACTTGAATGGGAGAATGTTATGGATGAAGAGTACAATTCTTTTATGAAAAATAAAACTTGGGAGTTGGTTCTCCATCCACAAGGAAAGAATGTGATGAAATGTTGATGGATCTACAAGACTAAATTTGCATATGGAGGTGTTGTTGAGAGGAATAAGATTTGACTGGTAGCAAAAGTTTTTTCTCAATAGGAAAAAAATGAATGCATCAAGACCTTTGCCCATATTGCAAAGATGAATTTTGTTAGGGTTGTTCTTTCATTTGCTGCTTGATTTGGATGGGAGGTACATTAAATGGATGACAAGAGTGATTTCTTACATTGTGATCTCATTGAGGATATTTATATGGAGAAATTCCCTAGATTTGAGAGGGATGGTAGTCTTGTGTGTCGCCTATAGAAATCCTTGTATGGTTTGAAACAAGCTCACAAGGCATGAGAAAATCAACAATTTCTTTCTTGTTTCAAGTGTTATAAATCAAATCACAAGTATTTATGTTTTAGAAGTGAATGATGATACTTTGATACTCCCACTTTATGTTTATGATTTAGTCATAATTGAAGGTAGTGTTCACTTCATTTGAGTTCAAAGAAACAATTAGTAGATACATTTGAAATGACTAAACTTGGTCTATATTGCATTTCTTCTTGTGTAATGTCCCAAATTTTGAATTAATCCTATACTCGGTGATAGAAATAAACAAGTTATCTTAAAAATAATAACATGAAATTTTTTAAGGATCCATACCCATGTTAAAGTGTAGAAACCTTAACAAAACTTACAGATTCTTAAAATTTCAACTATACAATATTTGATGATATTTTTGTAAAAATATTCAAATTTCTACGTTTTTTTATATAGTTTCTAGAAAAATTTGTGATTTATACAGTGAAATAATGTTATTCTGTATAATTTGGGTGAATTATTCTTAGAAAAAATGGAAATTAAAGAACATTTTTATAATAATAGTAATAGTAATAAATAATATGGATTGTACTAATAAATTTATTAACTAGTTTATTATAACGAAAAAATAAAAATGAGAAAAATTACTAAGATGGAATTAAGAAAAAAGATAAATAAAGAAAATGCTATCTAAAATCTACATGATCAAATATAAGAGTTAATTCTTGAATAACAAGTGGAGCCTATTACACCTTAGATTCACTTTAGCAGATTATGTGTGTTGTTGTACCATGATGAGCCAAAAGTGTGGTTGTATTTGCACTCATGTATTGTATTGGACAATGATTAGATGTTGTATGTATTGGTAAGGGGATTATGTGGTGTCTCCAAACCCGATGTTGTTGGTTATGGATTTTCCTTTTGTTGGGGCTCGGAAATGTCCTATTCTCATCCACCTTTCCCTTCATCATTCTCCACATTTCATCGCCCCATTAACATTTCATGATAACATTTCCATAAATATACTTGGGTTTCACCTTATTTTTCTCCACTTTATTCATTTTAGTATTTAAAAGGAATTTGTGATTAAATGTTAGAAAATCAACATGTTTTCATATGTATCTCAAATATGTGTGAGCTTTGTAATGTGTAGGAATATATGAAGGATTAGTTCAAAGGACTTCTCGAATACTTCCTCCACCATTTTAATATTTGAGAAGATGATTCAAGCCCATTCCAAGGAGAAGATCATGGAGATTTGGTTGGAATATCTTATCTAAGATATATGAGAGATATGTGTGAGGATTTAAAGGGATTATATTTTGTAATAATGGAAAATGGGTTGAGAGAATAGTGGATCTGTAATAATGAGATGGTTATCTTATCTTCAAGGCTCTTATGTATAAAAGAGAGTGTTCTCTCTTCATGAGAATTCAATTAGATTATTCAATTATGATGTAATTAGAATTAGAGTAGTCATTAGGATTCGAAAGAGAAAGGGATTCTTAACTTTGATTCATGGTTTTGGTTTTCATGCTTTCATTATTGTTTTATGAAGAGTGATTTGATTATTGAATGTAAGATTGCTTCATTGGTGAGAGCTCTCATGTGTTGTTGTGCCATTTAACTCTTCACTTGTTGTAACTACTTTTCCTTCATGTCGTTCTCCATTTCTAGATTAATTCCTTTATGCAATTTCTCGTTCTTAGATTAATTTCATATATGCAACTAGATTAATTCAATTCCAAGCCGCGTTTTAGATTAATGATTCTATTTCAGTCGTGTGTTAGATTAATGATTCAATTCTAGTTGTAGCTTAAACATTAGATTAGATTAGTCCCACTTCAATCTTGCATATACTTTGCGTGTGCTTCATCAGTTTACAACCCCCGGGTTGACAAATTAGATAAGTTGGGCAAATACTACAATGCAATTATTTCAACATTAATTTATCCCAATATAAACGACTGTCATTCCATTGTCATGATTGTTGTTCCTTTTGCTATTCATTTGAACGGGACAATTGCTATTCCTTTTGTTGTTCCAACTGTCGTTCCCTTTACGATTGTTGTTCCTTTTACCGGTGTTGCATCTCTAGAGGCTGGCTATTGAAAACGGAAGGTAAGAACCTACGTAGGCGACAAGTAAAATGCTTGTGCCAGTGCCTACCTTTAGTTGATGCATAGAGGTTGTTCTTAGGACATCTTTAGAGCCCAACACCTTTTAGTCCCCACTTCAAGATAAGATTTTTTTTTATGGATCTAGTCGAATGCCCCTTGATGTTGGTAACTCTTCATCATGTTGATCATTTATGATCTAGGTTGGTATGCAACCATATTTGGGTGGATTGACTAGGACACATGATATATGGGAGTTGTGTAGTCTCTCTTACCCCTTCGTATATGATGTAAAAGTGTTTCTCTTTGTAAAGGTTGTCACACCTATGTATAACACACTTACTCTATTCCTAAGCACGGATCCCTCTCTTATGTATTCATTACAGTTTGGCCATTTACTATTAGAGATGGTTCCAAGGATGCTCACTCAAATTCATGCCTCTTGAGGTAGTACACATATATCGAGGAATTGATCACATCCTTTGAGGCATATTTGAGCTATTATTGCATATAAGGACATCCTCTACACATGCCACATTGGAGATACTAGAGCACCATTCTTCTTTCCTCACTTTTGGAGGTGCCTTTCACATGATTTGAGGGTTGAGCCACACATGTGGGGTTTATGATAGCCATGTGGGTGTTTTTGGTGATGATTTGACTTGGAGATGCATCTTCCTTACCTTGTGGAGCATCTTTGCTTCATTTGAGGAATTGGTCATACCTTGGATATTCATTTTGAGCATTCCTTGTGTTGGGTTGCTATTTTTGTATTATCCTTAACTGATAAATAGCCTTTTTCTTATCCTTCCTTCACTATTTTTCTAATCATAATATACTTTTTCCATACTTTCTTTAGGAAATCATCAATCAAGAGTAATTAAGGTAGAACATATTGTTTTATTGATGATTTATTGGTTTTTGATAGTTTATTAATGCCAAAATATTAATTATCAAATTGGTTGTTAGTGTTGCGCCTCTTTCATCACCTTAGTGAGAAAAATAGAGGTGCTTGCAAGCTTAGTTGGGTTTGCTAAGCAAGACAACTGTAAGGAAAAGGGTTAGAGAAAGAAATATAAAATAACAACTAAGAATTAAACTAAGAAATAAAACAACAACTAAACTAATGAGCATAGGGACATAAGGACCAAAGAAACAATAAGACCCATGTCACCAATGGTAAGGTTGATATTAGTGAAAGAAAGAACCAAGAAGAAAGAGGACTATGGGTCCCTTCTTCCTCCAAGGGAGGGCTCTTGGACCCCCACAAACAAGCTCTTCTTACAACTTTGAAAATAAAAATGGTGAAAGAACTCCAAACAAATCCACTCAAGGGGTGAGATGGATTGCCCAATGCAATGATGCTAGCATACTCTTGGCAAAAATAGAGGATTCTTCAAGAGAATAGTGGCATCATAACTTTGCTATGAAATTTCTTGTAAAATGAAGTGCATCCATGGCCTTTTTATAGCATTCCTTTGAGGTATTGTGCAACCGGTTTGTAGTGTGTAAAGAGGCTAATTAGGGCATTTCTAGGTCTTTGACCAGCCACCCAGTCGAATCCAATCCGGATTTGAGTGTCAAATCAACTTGGAAGTTGAACCAGAAGTGGGTGGGAGGCCGACCACTCTCATAAATGCACCGTTTCTCAGGTGTACGGATTTTTGCAACAACAGTCACGCATCAGGCACATGTGCACGATTCCTGCATTTCTGATGCAGGCATGCTCCTTGTGTCGTTATAGCGCCCTTTAATTTTAGCATTGGTTGCATAGTTTTTGACCCTTTGGAAATGCTTTTGTGGTAATATTGGTCCATGGGTGACCTCATAACTGTTTGGCGATGCTGAATTCTTGTAACCATTTGTAGACGAAATTTCAGTGATAACAAATGCTTCCTAATGGATGAGGTTAGGAGCATACGTATAGACGAAATCCATCAATCTTTCTTCTACTGAGAGTTTCATTGTAAGAGAGAGCAATAGTGGGATTTTCAAGAGCTACTCGTTGGAGGGAGAAGGGAACCTGTAGAACCCGACCTTCCATAAGGTGTATAAAAATAAACTGTATACAGATGAGGCGGGCATGCTCCATGCTCATGTCATGTAACTCAAAAAGGAATGATGTGATGATGTAGACAACTGTAGCGCCCTCAGGGGCGGTCATGGTAAAGGCAGAAGACAATTCTTTGGAGGAACATACTCTGAACAGTAGGCAGTAATATCTGTAAGAAATATCATGGATGTGGTAGGCATTGATAGCCCAGCCTAGTTCAGAGGTCTTCAACAAATGTAGGAAATAACTGCAATAGTCACAAAGTAAGACCCACCGAAACATGAGAAAGTGTTGAAGTCGAATGTTACGGAGGTCAACGACAACAGGGAGCAATTGTGGTTCTCCCTATGTCGTCCGAGACCTCTCATTGCAAAGGGAATGAGAGTCAAGATACGGTCGCCCTTTTGGAAAACTGTGCTGATGTCGACAAAAAGGGGGACACAACTCCTAGAAGCAAAGGGCTTCATGAAATCTACTAGGTGAGATAATGAACTGGAGGAGGTACATGGTCGAAGTCAAGAGGTATGGAGACTCAAGACCGCCCTTGGTTGGAGGTATATGTGAAGTATAAGTGGACGCAACCATGCAACTAAGTCGAGTGTCAGGGGGACAACAAGACGTGGGATGAAGTGTGCCAGAGGCAAGATAAAGTGAACAAACTCAGAGGGCAGGCGACAGGGGTTGCATTTGCCAAAAAGGGAAGAAGGTCGCAAAAGGTGACGATAAGATGGAAATGCTGGAAACAAAGGCTTTTGTACAATAAAATAAAGAATAAGTTGGGATGAGTGTACAAATACAGAAACAGGTGCCCCAGTGTAATATGGTTGGGTCGGTGAGGGCACCATTTGTGTGGAGAACTGGTGGAGGGTGGGGGCCCCATGAGTGGGTTTCTGTGAGGTAAGTGAAAATGAAGGGAAATTTGCAGAGGGGCAAACTGATGGTGGATGAAATGGAGGGTTCATGATACTGCAGAGGTGTAGTCAAAATAGAACCTTGAAGAGATAATCTGGGAGTCTGGGGGGAAAGCTAGCAAAATGAGGAGAAGGAGTATGTGGCTGATTCGCGACATGATGTAAGACTATCGGGACTCCCATCCCTACAAGATGAAATAAACATGAATGTCAAAGTGCCAAGGGGGACTATGAATGGGAAAAATCATGTGGGGGATAGTGCTACCGGGTGACAGTACCAAAAGGCAGTGGAGGTGACAGTACTGCAGAGCGAGATATGATGATCCTACAGTCAAATTTCAGAGGTTGTGACTGGATATGCAATTGAGATTCAGAGGGAATGATTACATGCCAGTGCTGATTATATACCTGAAAGGGTTGCATTGATGTATGATGACCAAGTACTTTCACACATGAAAACCAAATACCCGCCGTCATGAACAATATCTGAAGAGAATCGAACATACAAGCATTTATTTGATAATTTTGAAAATGAGTAGGTGTACCTGAGTGTGTCATGGAAAGAGGCTGAAAAAAAAAAAGGGAAAATGATAACCTAATGAAAATGTCTGTGTAAGTGGCCGAAGATGGTTCGGAAAATGGAGCTTATGGGCTCTTGTACCAAAAAATGAAAGTGGGAAAAAGGGCTTAGATATGGACAGTGGGTCCATAATGCCATCCCAGTTTCACTGACACTATGGACGATCAGGCGGTAATTTGGTGGGAAGACATGAACCTCCTCTTTGCTCGAGGACTGATGAATAGATATAATCAATTATATTCACGACAACATTGGTATGGAGGGTTGGAGGAAGCTTAGGAGGATGTGTGTGGCGTTCCGCGGCTAATGTGTGGTGGATGTAGGGGATAGATGGGGAATGATGAGTGTAATGCCCATATTATGCACATATGGAACATGCGAAATTGGTTCGTATATGTCATTTGCATGTGGTTGATGATGCCATAGTAGCATGAGATGTCCTTGGTGGAGTGGTAAGCAAAAGGTGTTCTTGGGGAAGCTGGATAAAACTGCGTAGCTCGGGAAGAGAAGGACATTTGTGAGTGGGATGTCCTTTTCTTTCACATAAGGTGCAAGGGAGTTGAACTTGGGGACGTAGTGGAGAGATGGGATATTTCTTCTCCCATCTACCCCCAACTACAATGATGGCGATAGTGATTGGGGGTGAGGGTAGTGTGGGAGGAACAAGTATTGGAATTTGCACTAGGATTTCCTCCAACTGAGGAGGTGTTAACGATAAAAAATGCACTGGCATTTTTGAAAGAATGATGCCGAATCTTGTAGGGACTATTTGACCAGCTTCCCGGAATCCAAATATAGATTTGAAAGCACCATTGGAAAGATTAGGATTTGTAGATGTCGATCGACTATTTAAGCATGAAAAACAGACTCTCTATGACTGAGAAATTTGATTTTGAAAAAAATCTGCTCTTTCACCAGTGCAGAAGGCAGAATTATAACTAGTTAGCTGGTGAAAGCTCCGCCTTTCACCAGCTAAGGAGCAGATTTTCGGGTAAATTAGCTGGTGAAAGCCTGTCACAGCCAGAATAGCCAAATTTTCACCCAGATCGAGATCTTTTGGGTTTGAATGGTTTGAAATCTTCTTCAATAAGCTGGTTATGAATTATCAAATCAAAATCTGAAGGCCATTCTTGGAGATGAAAGTCAAAAGGGAATTTTTTGACTAGATTTGGTCATTTTCAAGGGAAAAATGATAGGGATTTTTAGCACACATCATCAAATTCGAATTCCACTTTCAGAGGAATAGATCAAAGAGNNTTGGAAGGCTAGGCTACACTTCATCAACTTTCAACCAATGTTTGAAGACCAAAAGATAGAGATTGACCTCATCTTGAGGATCTCTCCTTATCTTTTGTAAATCAGTTTTGACTTTCTATTTTTAGAATATCAGATCCATTCTTTTAGGATCTGAAAACTGATTGTAAAAGGCTATAAATGCCTAGTTTTTCTAAGAGTCTAGAGGTTCCATTTTGGATACAATTTGGCATATGTACTAAGACTCTTATCTTGATATGAATGACAGTCTTCTTTTGCTACCATTGTTAGATTTTCTCATGTGTTACATTGCTCTATAATTTGATTCAATTTAGCTCAACTATTAAGAACTGTCATCTTCTTATTTAGCTCATAAATTTGAATTGAATGATCTCTTACTATCTTGTATGACCCTGCATGTTAATGTACTTGGTTATCTAGAATAGTGTTCTTCATATCCCATTTCAATTAATGCATCTGATTATTGGTAACTAAAAGCACTAGCTCATTTGGATGCATGATAAGTTGTTCTTCTCATTAAGCCCTTGAGTCATCCCATTGATCCACATACTTTGCTTATCAAGTTCTTAAGTTACCAAGCATTCTTAGCCTACAACCCTAAGGAGTTTCTTGGAGTGATAAGAAATTGGCGCCGTTGCCGGGGAGAGGAGATCGAAGCTCAGCTTCCCTGAGAGATGACATAGATCCAACTTTGATGATAGAAAAATCTTGGACATCATTTGGTTGTAATTATCTATCTGGCGACTCCATGAAGGACAGATTCAGTGGCGAMTCCACAATAATCAAATGTCAAAAGTGTTTGCAGCTCTTTTGGCTCGGAGGTTTGCACCTCTTGACTTCTCAACAGTTCCTGGTTTCCCACATCTAGTTCCTTCTATAGATATTTGGGGAGATCACCTCCCAAGATTTGCAGAAAAGAAAGAAGATAATCCTTCATATCATCTCATCAGATTTCATCAATGCATGATTCAGCTGGATATAAATCATGAGAATGTGCTCATGAAGATGTTTGTCTTCTCATTAGAAGGAGATGCTTGTGAATGGTATCGATCTTTACCTCCTTCTAGCATATCTTCTTTAAAAGAGTTTCATACAGTATTCCATCATCGATGTGAAAGGTTTTTTGCTCGGGAAATTCTTCTTGAGGGTTTTGTGAAGAATTTCATTCGCATATTCAAAATGTCTATTCTTCTAGTTGTGAACATGAAGTTCTTTCTATTGTTGTTGTTCAAGAGGAAGATCTTCAAGATAGAGTTGATGTGAATATTGATAATTGTGTGACCGAAGATTCTCTGGATTGTTCTTCTTATGTACCCACTACTTTAAACAAAAACGAAAAGGATTATAGGGTAGGGGAAGAAGAAGTTGAATTTTCAGCTGAAAGTCTCTTTAAAGAATGCTGTGAAAAATTTGTTCAGCAGGAAGCAGTTGATTCTTCTATTTGCAGAGATGAAAGTTATGTTGTTAAGGAAGATCTTCATAATACAAATGGTTATAATGAGAATTATATATCTGTAGATGCATCAGATCTTATCTCTGTTGCACATGTTGCCTTTGATTTGTATGAAGAATCAGTTATAAAAGAGGATTGTTCTCAATTTTTCAAAGAGGTTTCTTACGACAGTTTTTTGCCTGTGTTGGATAAGAAGGATTTGAAGATTGCTTGTCTTTCTTTGCTAGACACAGAGGTTTTTTGTTCACCTATCTTTGATAAGTATGCAGACGAAGCAGATCAGATTCCTACATCAGATTTTGCTGACTTGAAGAGCAACCCTCCTATTTATAACAATTATGAATTTGATGTTGATGAAGAACAATACTGTGAAAAAATTAGCCATCTGGAAACTCCCGCAGCATACATTGAAAAGTCACCTCCAGAAATCAACAAGTTTGCATGTACCATACTTCAACACAAATCTGCAGACGAAAAAAAACAGTTCATCATCAACAATGAAGTTAGTTTGCAGCTCTATTCATATTTGCACGCAATTGAAGGTGGAGGCCATGATAATTCAGAAAATATGCAGATACTTTCTACTTTTTAGTTGAAACAGCAGCAAGAGGTATTTTCTTTCAATTTTATAGATCCATTTGTGTACTATCTGAAATCTTCGAGCAACATAGATGTCAAATTGCTTTTGCCAAATAAAGGTTGGATATGCTGCATTTTTAAATCATATATCAGTATTCCGTGGTTTCCTACATTCATCTTCAGATCATAAGTTTTACCAGCTATTCAGATACTCAGATGGCTTCATTGGAAGCATGATTTTACCTAATTTTGAGGCAGCAGTTGGTTAAAGTAGGGTAGACAGAAAAATAAGCTCATCCTACGAGCATGTAGATCGCTTTCAATTATTGTTGAATAAGCAGAGACACATTGAGTTTTTGATGGAATCACAGTTTTGGAGGTGAAAGTTCATTTTGGACTAAGGCAAAGCTTTCATCAGTGCACAGGACAATTTTACAACCAGTTAGGTGGTGAAAGGCAGCGCTTTCACCAACTAACCAGTGAATCATAAGGCGAGTTAGCTGGTAAAAGCAGAAAAAACATTGTTGAAAAGGGACGAGCAAAGTTAGTTGTTCCTCCAAAAGTGGTTGTGCTAGGATGCATGGAAGAACGTTTGAAAGAAAAAATAATTGAATCAGACAAGATGGTTGACGTAGTTTGTGGGCCGCATGCTTACAGGGACTTGCCTCACTTGCTAGAAGCTGTAGATTATGGTCAAAAGGGAGTTAATACACTTTTGTCCCTTGAAGAAACATATGCTGATATCAGTCCAGTAAGAATTGCTAGCAATTCAGTTACAACATTTGTCTCCATAATGCGTGGCTGTAACAATATGTGTTCATTCTACATTGTACCTTTCACGCGGGAGAGCTTTGGGAGCAAGGTGTGAAAGAAGTAATGCTTCTTGGTCAGAACGTGAACAGTTATAATGATATCTCTATCCTTGATGGGAATAGTGCAGTTCTTACAGGGAACAGTGGGGCTCTTAGTCAAAACTTTTCCAGCATATGCAAGATTGATGGAACATCTGTAGAAGCATTCATTTACCAGCACAGAGTGGGAGTACAGTTGTTCTTGAAAGAATGTGGCGGGGTTATACATGAGAAGTTTATCTGGATCTTGTGGAAAGAATATGAAATATTATTCTTGATGTTGGCTTAAGCAGTGAATTTATCTGTGGATTTTGTAGTGAAACAGAACATGACCATGCTGATACATTGAGCCTCATTAAGTCCGTAGGTTACGATATGGATTACTTTTTTGCCTACAGTCTACGAGAGAAAACACATGCTCATCGAAATTATGTAGATGATGTTCCAGATGATGTTCCAGATGATGTCAAACAAAGAAGGCTGTCAGAGCTCATCAGTGCTTTCCTGGAGATGCGCCTCCTCTTCTAGGTGGAATATGCCCACCCCCCAAGTTGGGCATGCAGGTGACACGATTGGTGAAGTTTACATGTTATCATTGCAAGTTGATGAGAAATAGCTGCCGAAACATCATCTATATGCTCGGGCTATCATTTATCATTAATTTGGATTAAACAGTCGAAATTCCCTCATACAGGCGTGCAATTACAGCTCCAGATTCGTTCAGGTGGAAAAAGATGGTTGAAACTCTAGTTTGGAGAGAAAACTCATCATACATGTGTGCATTTCAATTATCAAATGGCTTAAATTCTGGTTCTGTGATCAATGCTTGAACAATTATCGCCTCAAATATTTGCTTCTGTTAGTCGAGTCACAGTTTTTGCTTAGTCTCTGCCTAAATTGATTGAATGTTGCCTATATTCTCTGTGTGTTTAAGATTTTCATTACACTTGAACTCCAAATCTTTCCAATAACCGTTGAGTCTGTTCTCAAAAACACACTGACTGATTAGCTTGAATTAGACGTCCTCAATTGCACTGTCAGTTATCTCTTTAATTGTTGAGTTGATTCATAGGTCATAACCCTGACTCATGTCTGTTATCTAAAATTCCTCCTATTTACTGAGTCACGGTTGATTATTTGTCAAAATTTAAAGACCTATTATCTCGTCAAAACCTTGATTCGATGCTTGCCTAAATATCTTCTTTTGTTTGTTGATTCATAGTCTATTGTTAAGCCGTACCCTTGATCTTGACATAGACTCTTTGATCCATGGAGAGTGGAAGATTATAGTTGGCCACCAGGTCCAATGGCTATGGTGAAAGAAGAATTCTTTGTAGTCAATAATGGTTTCATTATTCGGCAACTTAAACCACCAAATTTGAGCAGAAGCCTCTTTCGTAGTGGTTCTACTGTGGAAAGGAGAGATAATCGAGTTGTTTCTAGCAGGTTTCTAAATAGTCAGGGAAGTTGGAATGATCTGGAGTTATTGAATGTAAACAACACTTTGTCAGATTTAATGTATGGGGAACATGAACATAATTGGACAGAGTGCCAGATTTGGTACTTCTGTACCAACTAATGAAGATGAAGCTCATCGGATGACCGTTGTTGAGTCAAATCCACTAAATTGCTGTGAAAACTCTTCTACACAGTTATCAGGATATGCTGCATTATCCAAACGGGGAAATTGCACTTTCACTATGAAAGAAAATATTGCACAAGCAGGGGGAGCAGTGGAATTACTTGTAATGAATGATAAAGGAGACACAAGATGATATATCTGCAAGCAAAGTTGAGCCATAGAAGGATGCCATGCATATAACCACCAAGGCAGTTGTTTTCTTCATACTGATATCATCGTTTTTTTATGCTTCTTTATTAGTTCATGTCTGATTCTCATTGTCCTGTTCTGTATAGGTGGAGTTGAGGAAATGCATATTTGTTCAGTGGCTTTATTGTCCAGGTCACTTGGTCACTTTGCTGACATGAAAATAAAGATCCCAATTGTGGGTGAGGTCTCACTCCTGTCTGTGATAGTTTTTCCCTTCTGTATAGCTTTGTTGTTACTTGGGATGCAAATCAACATGCTTCCTACGCCTGGATTTGTTGAGATGTTCTAGGCATATCATTGATGATTATAGTTTTGCAAGTAGCCCGATTACCAAATATCAAGGTTGCAACAGTTTTATTAAGCTGTGCATTCGTCTATGATATTTTCTGGGTCTTCATATCACCTCTTCTTTTCCACGAGAGTGTTATGATTGTGGTTGCGCACGGTGATAAATCGGGTGGTGAAAGAATTCCCATGCTCTTAAGAATCCCACATATTCTCGATCTTTGGGGTGGCTATGATATGATTGGCTTTGGAGACATCCTCTTACTTGGTTTACTTGTTTCTTTTGTAGTTAGGTATGACAGGTCGACAAAAAAGAGTCTTTGGAATGGGTATTTTCTCTGGTCAACAATCAGATATGGATTTGGTCTCTTCCTCACTTATGTTGCCTTGCACCTAATGGATGGGCACGACCAACCAAAACTGCTTTATCTTGTTCCATATACACTGGGTCTTATCCTAATTTTGGCATTGCTGCGACGGGAATTCAAAGACTTATAGGTTTATGAAGAGCGTGCTAGTCCAAAACCTCAAGATGAAATACTACAAGCATGATGTTAGTATTGGCTATATGATAATTCAAAAGATTAACCTGGTCACACTAAGCTTATAGCATGATGCCATTTCCATATCCAAAATATGCAGAATGCAGGTTTGATTTTCAATAGCTCTATATTTATCTTCTATGTTCTTGAGGCAGGAGCAGAGGTATTTAATCTTGGATTTGTTGTAAATGATGCTTGGACTTTGTTATAGATTCATTCACCAATAATATCTGGAGAATGGATTTTTTGGCTTCCTCACATTAATGCCATGCATAGTTTTAACTAAGCACTGAGCAAAGTCCAATGTGACCGATGTTATGGTGAGGTGCAAGAAATTTTCCAGGGGAATTTGAAGCATACATGCGACCGATAAAGAAGATTGGGACAGATAACAACAAACTTTGGAAAATAGCCAAATGATAAATTGTAAAGGCTGAATGACTCCATGCCCAATACTAAAGACACAGGGTCTACCAGGTTCTTGGAGACCTCACAGGGAGGTATCCATCCCATTTGGAGCCAGATGTTAGCGATAAAAAATGCACTGGCATTTTTGAAAGAATGATGCCTAATCTTGTAGGGAATATTTGGCCAGCTTCCCGGACTCCAAATGAATATTTGAAAGCACCATTGGAAAGCTTAGGATTTGTAGATGTCGATCGACTATTTAAGCATGCAAAACAAACTCTCTATGACTGAGAAATTTGATTTTGAAAAAAAATTGCCCTTTCACCAGCGCAGAAGGCAGAATTATAACTAGTTAGCTGGTGAAAGCTCCGCCTTTCACCAGCTAAGGAGCATATTTTCGGGTAAATTAGCTGGTGAAAGCCTGTCATGGCCAGAATAGCCAAATTTTCGCCCAGATCGAGATCTTTTGGGTTTAAATGGTTTGAAATCTTCTTCAATAAGCTAGTTATGAATTATCAAATCAAAATCTGAAGGCCATTCTTGGAGATGAAAGTCAAAAGGGAATTTTTTGACTAGATTTGGTCATTTTCAAGGGAAAAATGATAGGGATTTTTGGCACACATCATCAAATTCGAATTCCACTTTCAGAGGAACAGATCAAAGAGCCTTGGAAGGCTAGG
>JASDQU010737981.1:209313-227574 GCA_032191745.1 Picea mariana
TACGCAACTTAATTTAAATATTATATTTTATTATCCACCTTTTATTTAATACTTTATTAATTAATGAATTAATTAATAATTAAATTAATCATTAACCATCATGAACAACTATTTTAATAATAATCAATTAGAAATGTTGTTTTAAGACATAACTATAGTTTAGCTAATCTTTTAGGATTAGATTATTAAATTAATTATTCTTAATAATCAAGGGTCGTTACAAAAAACTCGTTGAAATGTTCCTCCCATGGGGCCAAAGGAAATTTGTATCGTCAACATATCTTCTCCAACCTTTGGGTTTTAAAGGGAAAGAGTCAAGTGCATGTCCTTCAAAGTGTTCCATATACAAGTTTGTTATTATAATTAGTCGTCAGTGAATTGGTATTAAAAAGGTGAAAGTTTGAATTCGCGCAAAGTGCAACCCTGCCAGTGGGTTGCGTGCCATGTGATATCTATCTCCATTGGATCTTGCATAGTGAGTATAATTGTATAAGACTTTCATTTCTATTTAATGATTCTCTCTTTGTTCAAAGTTGTGATTGGAAATATTTTTATATTATAAGTGGTTAAAATGTTTTAATTTTTTTTTCCAGTTTAAAAACTGGTAAGAAATTTAGAAAAATAGTTGGAATGATAGATTTTTAGTGGTTCCGCATACATATTTTGTGTGGTCTCAGGGTTTTACATATATCTGGTAAATAGGGTTTTCTAGAGGGCACTAAATCTATTTATGCATTGAGAAATACTATTTGAGTACTGCAAAATTGCTATTTTGTAAACACCAAATTCTGATGATAATTGCACTTTATATTAACATTGGTTTGTAACAAACACTTCTCTTGGCTCTTGACCCTTGAGGATATTTGCTTATAATCCTACCGAAAACTATTATATCTGATTAATTTTGTGTAATAAAAATACTTTAAAGTTTTTTAACAAACTCAATCCATTTCTACATTTAAAAATTCAATTTAAACAATAAAACTTGTAATTTAATACACATTTATACCACCAAATTCAAAAACAAAAACATAGAACAGTTAATTAACCCTATTAATTCATATGCCTCCTTCTCTACGTTATCATATAATAATTCATCTTTGCATAAATAAGTTAATGCAAGTGACTATTCATAACAGTGTGCGAATAGCCAAAAGATTATAAATAAAAACCAACTTAACTTTATATGTCTTATCAGTGGGTGTTGGAATTTAGATTATTTGTATGTAGGTGTTGGAATTTAGATTTTTTTTGTATGGGACACATCCATCTTAATAGTTAATGTGACAAATAAAAGAATATACTATAAATAACAATAATAAATGGTTTAAATATTTTATAAATAATTATTATTAACTATATATTATTATATTAATAATAAAAAATATTTTAGAGTACTAATAATAATAAATAATAATAATAATAACTAAAAATGTTTTAGAGTATATTGTTCAAATTAATTTGTGTATGATTTTAGTTATAATTGTGTAAAATATGATTACTTTTGAAAAATGAAGTGGAAGAAAACCTTCAATTGGATATTTTAGAAGATTTGGATGTATAGTGTGGTTGTATTATGGTGTATCATTTTTGATGAGTCCAAAGCATACACTCAGTGCAACACGAAGTTATTTGGAAGAGGTAAGTTGTCTTTGATGAGCAAGTTTTAGGTGTTGATTTGTTGAACTCCTCTTTTGGATCGTTAAGAAGTGAACCATTTGAAACTTTGAAGAATTTTGGATCAAATCACTATACTACGTGTCAACTAGACAATCAATTTGCATAATAGGCCTAACTTGCAATCAACCTTTTACGATAGAGTTGACTACAAAGAATGGAATTCTTGATCATTCAGTCGTTGATTCTCATGGTGAATTTGATGCATGAAATCCTTTACAACAAATTAGTCTTCCTCAATGGGTGATGAAGACAATTGCAACTACTAGTGTTGATGCAGGTATTGTAAATGGGTCAAGGAAGGCTAGAGGATAAAGACAATGTGGTAGTGTTGATTTAATGGCATGTGTGCTAAAGACACGGATCTTGATACATATACATATGCACATGGTCAACTTGAATGGGAGAATGTTATGGATGAAGAGTACAATTCTTTTATGAAAAATAAAACTTGGGAGTTGGTTCTCCATTCACAAGGAAAGAATGTGATGAAATGTTGATGGATCTACAAGACTAAATTTGCATATGGAGGTGTTGTTGAGAGGAATAAGATTTGACGGGTAGCAAAATTTTTTTCTCAATAGGAAAAAAATGAATGCATCAAGACCTTTGCCCATATTGCAAAGATGAATTTTGTTAGGGTTATTCTTTCATTTGCTGCTTGATTTGGATGGGAGGTACATTAAATGGATGACAAGAGTGATTTCTTACATTGTGATCTCATTGAGGATATTTATATGGAGAAATTCCCTAGATTTGAGAGGGATGGTAGTCTTGTGTGTCACCTATAGAAATCCTTGTATGGTTTGAAACAAGCTCACAAGGCATGAGAAAATCAACAATTTCTTTCTTGTTTCAAGTGTTATAAATCAAATCAMAAGTATTTATGTTTTAGAAGTGAATGATGATACTTTGATACTCCCASTTTATGTTTATGATTTAGTCATAATTGAAGGTAGTGTTCACTTCATTTGAGTTCAAAGAAACAATTAGTAGATACATTTGAAATGACTAAACTTGGTCTATATTGCATTTCTTCTTGTGTAATGTCCCAAATTTTGAATTAATCCTATACTCGGTGATAGAAATAAACAAGTTGTCTTAAAAATAATAACATGAAATTTTTTAAGGATCCATACCCATGTTAAAGTGTAGAAACCTTAACAAAACTTACAGATTCTTAAAATTTCAACTATACAATATTTGATGATATTTTTGTAAAAATATTCAAATTTCTAAGTTTTTTTTATATAGTTTCTAGAAAAATTTGTGATTTATACAGTAAAATAATGTTATTCTATATAATTTAGGTGAATTATTCTTAGAAAAAAATGGAAATTAAAGAACATTTTTATAATAATAGTAATAGTAATAAATAATATGGATTGTAATAATAAATTTATTAACTAGTTTATTATAACGAAAAAAATAAAAATGAGAAAAATTACTAAGATGGAATTAAGAAAAAAGATAAATAAAGAAAATACTATCTAAAAGCTACATGATCAAATATAAGAGTTAATTCTTGAATAACAAGTGGAGCTTATTACACCTTAGATTCACTTTAGTATATCCTATATTTTTTCATCAGATGTGAACCATCATATGAGCAGATTATGTGTGTTGTTGTACCATGATGAGCCAAAAGTGTGGTTGTATTTGCACTCATGTATTGTATTGGACAATGATTAGATGTTGTATGTATTGGTAAGGGGATTATGTGGTGTCTCCAAACCCCATGTTGTTGGTTATGGCTTTTCCTTTTGTTGGGGCTCATAAATGTCCTATTCTCATCCACCTTTCCCTTCATCATTCTCCACATTTCATCACCCCATTAACCTTTCACGATAACATTTCCATAAATATACTTGGGTTTCACCTTATTGTTCTCCACTTTATTCATTTTAGTATTTAAAAGGAATTTTTGATTAAATGTTAGAAAATCAACATGTTTTCATATATATCTCAAATATGTGTGAGCTTTGTAATGTGTAGGAACATATGAAGGAATAGTTCAAAGGACTTCTCGAATACCTCCTCCACCATTTCAATATTTGAGAAGATCATTCAAGCCCATTCCAAGGAGAAGATCATGGAGATTTGGTTGGAATATCTTATCTAAGATATATGAGAGATATGTGTGAGGATTTAAAGGGATTATATTTTGTAATAATGGAAAATAGGTTGAGAGAATAGTGGATCTGTAATAATGAGATGGTTATCTTATCTTCAAGGCTCTCATGTATAAAAGAGAGTGCTCTCTCTTCATGAGAATTCAATTAGATTATTAAATTAGGATGTAATTAGAATTAGAGTAGTCATTAGGATTCGAAAGAGAAAGGGATTCTTAACTTTGATTCATGGTTTTGGTTTTCATGCTTTCATTATTGTTTTATGAAGAGTGATTTGATTACTGAATGTAAGATTGCTTCATTGGTGAGAGATCTCATGTGTTGTTGTGCCATTTAACTCTTCACTTGTTGTGTCTACTTTTCCTTCATGTAGTTCTCCATTTCTAGATTAATTCCTTTATGCAATTTCTTGTTCTTAGATTAATTTCATTTATGCAACTAGATTAATTCAATTCCAAGTCGTGTGTTAGATTAATGATTCTATTTCAGTCGTGTGCTAGATTAATGATTCAATTCCACTTGTAGCTTAAACATTAGATTAGATTATTCCCGCTTCAATCTTGCATATACTTTGCGTGTGCTTTGTTAGTTTACAACCCTCAAGTTGACAAATTAGATAAGTTGGGCAAATACTACAATGCAATTAATTCAACATTAGTTTAGCCCAATATAAACGACTGTCATTCCATTGTCATGATTGTTGTTCCTTTTGCTATTCATTTGAATGGGACAATTGCTATTCCTTTTGTTGTTCCAACTGTCGTTCCCTTTACGATTGTTGTTCCTTTACAGGTGTTGCATCTCTAGAGGCTGGGTATTGAAAATAGAAGGTAAGAACCTACATAGGCGACAAGTAAAATGCTTGTGCTAGTGCCTACCTTTGGTTGATGTATAGAGGTTGTTTTTAGGACATATTTAGAGCCCAACACCTTTTAGTCCCCACTTCAAGATAGGATTTTTTTTTATGGCTCTAGTCGAATGCCCCTTGATGTTAGTAACTCTTCATCATGTCGATCATTTAT
Source organism: Picea mariana (assembly GCA_032191745.1). Classification (NCBI taxonomy): domain Eukaryota; kingdom Viridiplantae; phylum Streptophyta; class Pinopsida; order Pinales; family Pinaceae; genus Picea; species Picea mariana. The sequence continues at coordinate 214,145 of JASDQU010737981.1, forward strand.
GATCTAGGTTGGTATGCAACCATATTTGGGTGGATCGACTAGGACACATGATATAGGGGAGTTGTGTAGTCTCTCTTACCCCTTTGTATATGATGTAAAAGTGTTTCTCTTTGTAAAGGTTGTCACACCTATGCATAACACACTTATTCTATTCCTAAGCACGGATCCCTCTCTTATGTATTCATTACAGTTTGGCCATTTACTATTAGAGATGGTTCCAAGGATGCTCACTCAAATTCATGCCTCTCGAGGTAGTACACATATTTCAAGGAATTGATCACATCCTTTGAGGCATATTTGAGCTATTATTTCATATAAGGACATCCTCTACACATGCCACATTGGAGATACTAGAGCACCATTCTTCTTTCCTCACTTTTGGAGGTGCCTTTCACATGATTTGAGGGTTGAGCCACACATGTGGGGTTTATGATAGCCATGTGGGTGTTTTTGGTGATGTTTTGACTTGGAGATGCATCTTCCTTACCTTGTGGAGCATCTTTGCTTCATTTGAGGAATTGGTCATACCTTGGATATTCATTTTGATCATTCCTTGTGTTGGGTTTCTATTTTTGTATTATCCTTAACTGATAACTAGCCTTTTTCTTATCCTTCCTTCACTATTTTTCTAATCATAATATACTTTTTCCATACTTTCTTTAGGAAATCATCAATCAAGAGTAATTAAGGTAGAACATATTGTTTTATTGATGATTTATTGGTTTTTGATAGTTTATTAATGCAAAAATATTAATTATCAAATTGGTTGTTAGTGTTGCGCCTCTTTCGTCACCTTAGTGAGCAAAATAGAGGTGCTTGCAAGCTTAGTTGGGTTTGCTAAGCAGGACAACTGTAAGGAAAAGGGTTAGAGAAAGAAATATAAAATAACAACTAAGAATTAAACTAAGAAATAAAACAACAACTAAACTAATGAGCATAGGGACATAAGGACCAAAGAAACAATAAGACCCATGTCACCAATGGTAAGGTTGATATTAGTGAAAGAAAACACCAAGAAGAAAGAGGACTATGGGTCCCTTCTTCCTCCAAGGGAGGGCTCTTGGACCCCCACAAACAAGCTCTTCTTACAACTTTGAAAATAAAAATGGTGAAAGAACTCCAAACAAATCCACTCAAGGGGTGAGATGGATTGCCCAATGCAATGATGCTAGTATACTCTTGGCAAGAATAGAGTATTCTTCAAGAGAGTAGTGGTAGCATAACTTTGCTATGAAATTCTTTGTAAAATGAAGTGCATCCATGGCCTTTTTATAACATTCCTTTAAGGTATTGTACAACCGGTTTGTAGTGTGTAAAGAGGCTAATTAGGGCATTTCTAGGTCTTTGACCAGCCACCCAGTCGAATCCAGTCCAGATTTGAGTGTCAAATCAACTTGGAAGCTGAACCAGAAGTGGGTGGGAGGTCGACCACTCTCATAAATGCACCGTTTCTCAGGTGCACAGACTTTTGCAACAACAGTCGCGCATTGGGCACATGTGCGCGATTCCTGCATTTCTGATGCACGCATGTGCACGTGATCCCTGTGTCGTTATAGCGCCCTTTAATTTTAGCATTGGTTGCATATTTTTTGACCCTTTGGAAATGCTTTTGTGGTAATATTGGTCCACGGGTGACCTCATAACTGTTTGGCGATGCTGAATTCTTGTAACCATTTGCGGACGAAATTTCAGTGATAACAAATGCCTCCTGATGGATGAGGTTAGGAGCATACGTATAGACGAAATCCATCAATCTTTCTTCTACTGAGAGTTTCATTGTAAGAGAGAGCAATAGTGGGATTTTCAAGAGCTACTCGTTGGAGGGAGAAGGGAACCTGTAGAACCCGACCTTCCATAAGGTGTATAAAAATAAACTGTATACAGACGAGGCAGGCATACTCTATGCTCGTGTCATGTAACTCAAAAATGAATGATGTGTTGATGTAGACAACTGCAGCACCCTCAGGGGCGGTCATGGTAAAGGTAGAAGACAATTCTGTGGAGGAACATACTCTGAACAGTAGGCAATAATATCTGTAAGAAATATCACGGATGTGGTAGGCATTGATAGCCCAGCCTAGTTTAGAGGTCTTTAGAAAATGTAGGAAATAACTGCAATAGTCACAAAGTAAGACCCACCGTAACATGAGCAAGTGTTGAAGTCAAATGTTATAGAGGTCAATGAAAGCAGGGAGCAATTGTGGTTCTCCCTATGTCATCCGAGACCTCTCATTGCAAAGGGAATGAGAGTCAAGATACGGTCACCCTTCTAGAAAACTGTGTTGATGTTGACAGAAAGGGGGACGCAACTCCCAGAAGCAAAGGGCTTCATGAAATCTACTAGGTGAGATGATGAACTAGAGGAGGTACATGGTCAAAGTCAAGAGGTATGGAGACTCAAGACTGCCCTTGGTTGGAGGTATATGTGAAGTATAAGTGGCCTCAATCGTGTAACTAAGGTGAGTGTCAGAGGGACAACAAGATGTGGGATGAAGTGTGCCATAGGCAAGATAAAGTGAACAAATTCAGAGAGCAGGCGACAGGGGTTGCATTTTCCAAAAAGGGAAGAAGGTTGCCGAAGGTGACAACAAGATGGAAATGCTGGAAACAAAGGCTTTTGTACAATAAATTAAAGAATAAGTTGGGATGAGTGTACAAATACAAAAACGGGTGCCCCAGTGTAATATGGTTGGGCCGATGAGGGCACCGTTTGTGTGGAGAACTAGTGGAGGGTGGGGGCCCCATGGGTGGGTTTTTGTATGAGGTAAGTGAAAATGAAGGGAAATTTGCAGAGGGGCAAACTGATGGTGGATGAAATGGAGGGTTCATGATACTGCGGAGGTGCAGTCAAAATAGAACCTTGAAGAGATAATCTGGGAGTCTGGGGGGAAAGCTAGAAAAATGAGGAGGAGTATGTGGCTGATTCGCAACATGGTGTAAGACTATCGGGACTCCCATCCCTACAAGGTGAAAGAAAAATGAATGTCAAAGTGCCAAGGGGGACTATGAATGGGACAACTCATGTGGGGGACAGTGCTACTGGGTGACAGTACCAAAAGGCAGCGGAGGTGACAGTACTGCAGAGCCAGATATGAGGATCCTACAGGCAAATTTCAGAGGTTGTGACTGGATATGCAATTGAGATTCAGAGGGAATGATTACATGCCAGTGTTAATTATATACCCGAAAGGGTTGCGTTGATGTATGATGACCAAGTACCTTCACACATGAAAACCAAATACCCGCTGTCAACAATATCTAAAGAGAATCGAACATACAAGCATTTATTTGATAATTTTGAACATGAGCAAGCGTACCTGAGTGTGTCATGGAAAGAGGCTGAAAAAAAAAAAAAAAAGGGAAAATGATAACCTAATGAAAATGTTTGTGTAAGTGGCCAAAGATGGTTCGAAAAATGGAGCTTATGGGCTCTTGTACCAAAAAATGAAAGTGGGAAAAAGGGCTTAGATATGGACAGTGGGTCCATAATGCCATCCCAGTTTCACTGACACTATGGACGATCAGGCGGTAATTTGGTGGGAAGACATGAACCTCCTCTTTGCTCGAGGACCGATGAATAAATATAATGAATTATATTCACGACAAAATTGGTATGGAGGGTTGGAGGAAGCTTAGGAGGATGTGTGTGGTGTTCCACGGCTAATGTGTGGTGGATGTAGGGGATAGATGGGCAATGATGAGTGTAATGCCCATATTTTTCACACATGGCACATGTGAAATTAGTTCGTATATGTCGTTTACATGTGGTTGATGATGCCATAGTAGTGTGGGACGTCCTTGGTGGAGTGGTAAGCAAAAGGTGTTCTTGGGGAAGATGGATAAAATTGCGTAGCTCGGGAAGAGAAGGACATTTGTGAGTGGGGTGTCCTTTTCTTTCATATAAGGTGCAAGGGAGTTGAACTTGGGGACATAGTGGAGCGATGGGATCTTTCTTCTCTCATCTTCCCCCAACTGCAACGATGGTGCTAGTGATTGGGGGTGAGGGTAGTGTGGGAGGAACAAGTATTGGAATCTGCACTAGGATTGCCTCCAACTGAGGAGGGAGGGATGGTTGAGGAACCATATTAGGTGGATGTAGATACCATACTAGGATTTTCCCCTGGAGGGGGGGGACATTGGTGATAAGGGGTGTGGTGGCGCTCTCAGGGAACTCCTGAGGTAGTGTTTCTTCAACTGGTGGAAATTTGATATGGGGAGGGGACTCGTGGACTGGTGGAGTCAAGGAGTTCAYAGGAGGCTCATGAGGAGGGAGCTATGCGACTAGTGGGATGTCAGATATGATAGAAGCATCCCGAGGAGGAAGGGTATCTGCTATGTYAGTTCCGTTGGATGAGACGATGCATACTTGATTGGAAGGATGAATAAGCGGTGGTGCACCATGKTAAGTTCCTAATAATGATGGGTCTTTGAAAATCCTGGGACCCATTTCGATGAGGGGGTATGCGTCATGACTCGTGTGGATGAGAGGGAGAATGTTATCGATGTTGGCCAAGGGTTTAGGCTTGTAATGMAACACTTGATCGATTGTGATGATCTTCCCGTTGTGGGGGAACATCATGGTTCGAAAAACAGACGAGGCAACCGCCTTCATAGCGTACATGTAGCTACGACCGAACAAGATATTATAATCGAGTGGGGCATTGATAACTTCAATGTCAATGAGAATGGTCTTGCCCCCGAGTTCTATGGGGACATTTTGGAAGAGCCCTTCAAGAGATGATGGTCATCCATCATAAGCTCTTAAGGTAATGGTAGATGGTATGAGTTTGGGGGAACCCAGTTTCTGCCATACAGATTTGGACGTAATGCATGTGGATACACCTTCATCGATGATGCATCGATGAATGATAATGTTCTGAATTTTGACTGGGATTTGAAAAGCGATTAGAGTGGGAAGGCGAGAATCCTCGCTGTCGAGATCAAATGTGATGAGTCGAGTATCTGCTGGGTCGACTGCCCCCAAGGCGGAAAGTAATGATTTCCGCTGAGTGGGACAAGTTTGAAGGACCTCTAAAAATGACATGGTAGCCGGGGATTGTGCTAAGTCATCGACCAAACTATAATTATGAGCTGCCCTAGCCTGTGGGTTGTGGACATTCCTACGCTATGGGATGCGAGGGATGCGAAGAGGTGTCTTTGCGTTTGGGCGAGGGATTACCAATGGGGGTCCCGTTGGTGGAGGGATTGTTTCTGGGGGACTGGGAGGAGACTCAGCAGTTGCATGATATTGATGATTACATGTTTGCAGAAGAATTTCTTCCTCACTGGTGAGGAGGATCGTGCGATCTGCTGGATTGTTTGGATTGAGGTACTATCCCAACTGGGGTGGGGTAGGCGGTATCTCTTGTTGAGTGTTCATCACACTCTGGTGTGGAATGGGATTCAGTAGCATGGATGGTGGGGGTTGTTGCACGTATTTTTGTGAGGCCTGCTGTGGGGCAGGCGGTGCTGGAGGATGTGGTAGACTGCCAGACTCTTTTATCCATTTAAATTCAGCGATTTGGGGGAAATGATGAGTATAATGAACGAACTCACCGCAAAGAGCACAAGGGAAGTTGGTTTTAATAGTATTGTTATTTCTCCCTTGACGCCTATTGTTATTGCCCCCCTGGGGGTTCTGATTCCCTTAGTTCTGGTTGCTCCTAGTAGGGTGGTTTTGCTGGGGTTGATTCCCTCCTTGACCTGGGTTATTATTGTTTTTGTTTCTCCCTTTCTTTTTGGCATTATTCGACGGGTAGGTCGGATTTTCCATATTCAGCTGTTCAAAATTTTGATATTGCTGAACGGGAAAGGGTTGAATAAAATTCACCCTAGCATGAGGATGTGGGGGAGCCATGGGTTGTGGGGGACCAGGAAATGGAAAGTACATATTCTGTGGGATTTTTTATCTGTAAGGTACGTAGGAAGGTGTTGCGCTTTCTCTAGTACTATAAGCTGAGGTAGAGGGGGTACCAGCACTTGTTTGAATAGGTGGGTGGATGGGGGGTACCGACAGTGGCCCACTAATAGGTGAAGGCATAACAACGGGGTATGGTTGTTGATAAGGGGGTGGGGGGTAATAAGAGGTGCCCCCATATGTCGGTGGATATTGAGGTGTGCCATACATTGGTGGTTGTTGGGGTTGTGGACCATGGTGAGTGGCATTACCAATTAGTCCATCTGCTGAGTGAGATATCCCGGGTTTGTCTTGGCCAAATGGCACAGGTTTTGGGAGATTAGGAAGTACAGTGTACAAGTACCTTGAATGTGAATATATGAGGTCGTATTGTTGAGCCTTACTGATGGCTTCTTCTTTAGACTGAGGGAAGGTGGAAGCCACATCCTTACCAAGGAGAGAGACAAGTGATCTAAGAAACCAATCAATACACTATTGTTTCGTGGTTTCTGCTTTGCATAAACTACATCGCCTACGCCACTCATGAATGTGATCAGCAATATGTGTGGCTGAGGTTTGTTTGAAATTAGAGAGTAGCTCCAGACCATTGTTATGGTGGATGGGTAATTGGAAGTAGGTAAAAAGTCACATGGGACCCCGATTTTTCATCTATATACCATTTGGATGATGAGCTAGTGAGTGTGCATTGTAATAATCTTAGTCTGATGGAATCATCCATGACGCTGTTGGAAGAGCACCATAGGTGGAAAGTCATGACATAATTGGCAGGGTCATCCCCTGCCTTTCCTTCAAACTTGGGGATGTCTAAAGGTAGTTTGGTGGGCATTGCAGGCCATGTGTGGTCATGCAATATAGCATCATTGGTGAGTTTTCTTATATCTGGTATGTTAAGAGAGGCCAAATATGACATCAATAGTGTGGGTGTAGGATTAGTTCCAGCCATGGTGTGAGTGTTCTGTGAACCTGACCCTTGAGGGGGGTTATGTGGGTTGGTACTTCCCCCTGGAGAGGGAGTTGGCCCCCCGCTTCCATGTAAAGGGGAGCGAGTGGATGGTGAACCTTGGGAAGTGGACCCAAGTAAGGTGGAACCAAGCAAAGATGATCCTAAGATAGTGGCACTCATTGGAGTGTGAGAAGGTGGTGCCGATGAGTTGGCAAGACTAGGTACTCCCCCTAAGATAGGAGGGAGGTTTAGCAGGTGTCTAGAATGGCGGGGATTCTGTGGGTCTCCTATGATGTATGACTAGCTGAGTGAATGTGTGCGAATGGTGGTGAGAGTAATAAAGAAGAAAGATCCTTTGTTGCAATTTTTGAACTTTTCACAATATATAGCTAAATCAACATGTAATCAGAAGTGCATCATACATAAAGTAAAAGAAGCATACATGTGGATAAGTGGGTTTTGTCTGCATGGGGAAACAAAGAAAACAAATTCTCGTGTCCCAAAATATGTAATGTCCTTCCTCTCAAATAGCACTAGACCTTCCAATAGTACTCAACAGTGGGGTCTGAAGCCACCGGAAGAGAAACTAGTGAAGGATGAAATAATCAGTTATAATGAGGGGTAAAGGGGGCATATCCCGAAAGAGTTGACGATATTTCCCAATAGCCACAGAAAATCTGATCAAGGTGCAATTGCAACCCACAATTTCCACCTGGGTAGATGTCCTACAATTGGTCACTAGGTACCTCGGTCAAAGTGTGACATTTAGATTTTCGGCCTAAGAAATGGGTCATGAGCTGGATCCTGTCCAAGAGGTGGGTGCCTCAAGGGGGGACTCACAGAACAACCGTACCTTGGCCTTCAACCCTTCACGGGTATCTCCCTGCCTTATGGTGTTAGGAACACTTGACTTGGAGGATTTTTAGTTCCCTATTTGACAACTTCTATTGTTTTGATAATGAGAGAACCATATAATGTGGATTTATTTGGATGCCTATCCCCAAAATCCTACCTAGACTAAAAAATTTCTTTTGGCACCTCCTGTGGAGGAAAACTTAGTGATTTTTTAGAAAATTTTTAGATGTGGTTGTTTGAGAGATTGGGGGTGTGAACCAACCTCGTTGAAATTAAATCGGAGTGAATAGGTTCGTCAAGAAAAGGTTGGGGTGTTTCGGAATCCCTTTGGAGGAAACTTTCTTTGACCGCCACGTTTCGAGAAGAAAACTATGTGAGTGATAAGTGACTTTTGTGTGTGAATGAGTGAAAGTGTGCCAATGTTTTAATAAATTAGGTGTCACCTTGCTGCATGTGGACTTTTCTTGGTCCTTACAAGTGTTGATTACCTAATTAACTAAATGCCTTTGGTAGAACCTTGCGTAATTCAAAAGTCCCTAGGAAGATAGCATGTGGACATGTGGGTCCGTTACTATTCCTTTAACTCCTTATTGTGATTTGATCTAAGAAAAGCTTTGAAACTATCCTAGATTGTGATCATGTGGGCATGTATGGGCCCATTACAAAACCTTTAAACTTCCCTAGTGTTTTAATCTAAGAAAGTAAATTTCAACGCTATCCTATCTTTGTAGCATGTGGGCATGTATGGGCCCATTACAATCTTGAGATGTGTTTGAAAAAATAAACTAAGAGGAGTCCCAAGAATGGATGTTGTCCTCTTCTAAAGATTTTAATCTTCTTAAGGGAGATGAAATTGTCCCACAATCTTTTTCTAATTCTCAAGGTCGCTTGGAGGCACGAGAGAAGAGAATACTAAGCGATTGTTTTCCAACTTCTAGTCCTAATGCAAGTTAGATGTGATTACAAATGATTTCCCACTTATATTTTTAGTCAAAATAAGCCATCCATGTGGCGGAAATGAAAGCAAAAGAGGAAATAATGATTTTAACCCCCTAAGTGCCTATGTGTTTTGACTAGTCCCTTTATATGAAGAGGGGAATAAGTGTGGTGCAGCTTTGAAACATGCATGAAATCACTTCCAAGGAGGCTAAGGGCCTTTCCCAACTCACAAAAAACCTTACAATGTGTAATTTTTGCACATGTGCACGGGTCTCAGTGGAGATATAGGCGCACAGAGCGCAGGTGCGCAGATCGAAACGAACTCTTGGGTGCAGGTGCGCAGAATAGAATTGTGACTTAGGCGCATGTGCACACGATGCACATCTGTGGGCCTAAAAACCTACGCACAGGTGACACATGACCGTGAATGAAAATTTTGGATGGAATTCTCCCAATTTAACATGGAATTGGATGTTTAGTAGGTCGGCTTGAGACAGTTAATGCACCTGCAAGTTAAATAAACCAAAAGAAGAGCTAGAAAAACCCAAATGGGGTAGGAAATTGATACCTTTCCCCGGTGGAGTTGCCAATCTATTTCGCCTCTTTCGTCACCTTACTGAGAAAAATAGAGGTGCTTGCAAGCTTAGTTGGGTTTGCTAAGCAGGACAGCTGTAAGGAAAAGGGTTAGAGAAAGAAATATAAAAGAACAACTAAGAATTAAACTAAGAAATAAAACAACAACTAAACTAATGAGCATAGGGACATAAGGACCAAAGAAACAATAAGACCCATGTCACCAATGGTAAGGTTGATATTAGTGAAAGAAAACACCAAGAAGAAAGAGGACTATGGATCCCTTCTTCCTCCAAGGGAGGGCTCTTGGACCCCCACAAACAAGCTCTTCTTACAACTTTGAAAATACAAATGGTGAAAGAACTCCAAACAAATCCACTCAAGGGGTGAGATGGATTGCCCAATGCAATGATGCTAGTATACTCTTGGCAAGAATAGAGGATTCTTCAAGAGAATAGTGGTATCATAACTTTGCTATGAAATTCCTTGTAAAATGAAGTGCATCCATGGCCCTTTTATAGCATTCCTTTGAGGTATTGTGCAACCGGTTTGTAGTGTGTAAAGAGGCTAATTAGGGCATTTCTAGGTATTTGACTAGCCACCCAATCGAATCCAGTCCAGATTTGAGTGTCAAATCAACTTGGAAGTTGAACCAGAAGTGGGTGGGAGGCTGACCACTCTCATAAATGCATCGTTTCTCAGGTGCGCAGATTTTTGCGACAATAGTCGCGCATCGGGCACATGTGTGTGATTCCTGTGTTTATGATGCACGCATGTGCGCGCGCTCCCTGTGTCATTATAGTGCCCTTTAATTTTAGCATTGGTTGCATAGTTTTTGACCCTTTGGAAATGCTTTTGTGGTAATATTGGTCCATGGGTGACCTCATAACTATTTGACGATGCTGAATTCTTGTAACCATTTGCGGACAAAATTTCAGTGATAACAGTTAGGAAATGAGGACATTGTTGGCACAGGGTAGACCCAGGTTTCAATGCTTAAAAACACACCAACAAAACCTCGACTACCAGCCCTTTTGAAAATACCTGTGAAGCAGGCGAAGTCTCACCTAAGGTAGAAGTAGGGGGGTTACATGACGCAGGTGTTTGTAACCAGGCTGGGACATAGATCTGTGATAAAATCACTTTGTAGAATGTTCTATTAACAGTTAGAAGGTGACATGCATTAGTTTCTCAACATCACAAAGAATAATCAAAGATAGATCGACGCAATAGAAACGAATGATTATATACCCTAAGCACTTGGCATGATAAGTTAGATATAGCATTTATTTACCCTTAACACAAGTAAAGCACTTAAGAAACCATAGATCTATCTATTATACATCATAATCAAAGAACTAAAAAGATTCATAACATAAATAGCACAACACATAGCAAACCATAAACACCCGATATATGTGGTTCACCCCAGTGTGGGGTTACGTCCACCAACCGCTTCGCCTCTTTATTATTCATTTGAATCTTACATTCATTCACTCCTGTTCACTAGGCCACATAGTTGGGCTTCGTACTAGACATGAGATCTTCACACTGAGCACCAGATCCTCCTTCCAAAACTAGGTCAAGGCATAGATCCAACTCTCTATCGAGCACATAGCCTTAACACACATACATTCCTTTTGCAAAAATCAACTCTGTTCACACAGAACTACATTCACTTTGCTTTCTAGCTAGCTATTTCTACAATACATTCCTCTTTAATTATATTTTACAACCCCTTACAATAAGGCCTAATCATGGGAAAATCCCATGGGCTGACATCTCCTTAAACCCGTTACAAAACCCTAGAGGAACCTTTATTGGGTCCACTTAACCCTCAAAATTGGTGATATCCATGATCTCAGCTCCACCTGGGTGCTCCTTCCTCGACCAACATGTCGAGGTCCAAAAGTGGGTCAAAGATGACCGGATTTTCCCCAAAACTTGGTCGATGGCCAACAAACAATTCCACTCTAAACCTAGCAGAAGAGAGGAAGAAAGATATAATCAAGAAAGTAAATGAAAAAGAAAACACATAGTACACAAATATTTTACCCTCGAAACCCAAAACAAGAAAACCAACATTCCTTGAGCATTCTTCTCTCTTGTTGTTTTATCCATTCAGACTAAAATGTTACATGTCTAACCTTGGTCCACACCTAAGACACAATCAACATCATACTCTCTTTCTTACACAAGAACGATCCTGTAGCCAATTCGACTTACATCTACATGACCAACAACCTCTAATATTATTGATTCTTGGTGATTAGCCATTCATCATCTAAAGATTAACTTTTACAACATTACACCACGCCTTCTTTATAGGATTTATAGTAGGAAAAAACCTAAAGAAAATATGCCCAAAAATGGTTACAGATCCACATAAATCATTGGATACAAATCCTGTGAATCTCGAGATTCTGTTATGACCGACTACCTAGTCGGATTACCCTTTGACTACCAGTCGGACTTCATTCAGTCTTCAACTGGTTTACACACGCCCACTTGTCGACCTCTTGTAGGTTGATCTTTTTGACTTGTTTTTGATGTCGTTACCATGTCGAACCACTTTGACCTTCAACTTTGAATTTATATGGTTGAACCACCTCGACCTTTGACTTGTTTTCAATCCACCTCAACTTCAACTGTCAGTCGATCCATCTCGACTGGACTTTCACTACAAAGAATATAACAACCCAACGTTCTCCCACTTATTGTATTCTTTTCTAAAATTGAGAGATACATGAACTCTCATTCACAGACCTAGGGAAACAATTCCCATTGCCTCTCTAGACCAAGAGAACTTCACAACACTCACAGACTTGGTCAAAGAGTCTGTTATGTTTTCCAACATGTCTACTTTCTCCAGCAACACCTTGTTGCTTTCCACCATGTCTCTCACGAAATGTTATTGTACATCGATGTGATTAGTCTTAGAATGATAAGTTGGGGTCTTTGCCAGAAATATTGTGCTTTTATTGTCACAACTTATCTTCATAACTCTCTGCTCAAACTTGATTCCTGAACACAACCTTTGCAACCACACTGCTTCTTTTCTTCCATGTGTGGTTTCCATGTATTCAAATTTTGTTTTTGATAGGGCTACGACCTTATGTCACTTACTCATCCAATTGATTGCTCCATTGAAAATTTTGAACACATAGCCATTGGTAGACCTCCGTCGATCCAGATCTCTAGCTTAGTTGGTGTCGAAAAATACATATAAATTTAATTCACTGTCACCTCCAGGCTTTCCTTGGTAACATATATCTTTTTTTCCACACAAATACCACAATACTATTTTGATAGTTGTCCAGTGTTCCTTCCCAGGTGTCAAAATGTATCTACTCAATGCTCCCACTACATGGGAAGTGTCTGGTTGAGTGCATACTATTGCATACATTAGACTACCAACAAAAATTGCATAGGGAACACATGCCATGTCCTCTATTTCCTCTAGTGTCTTTGGACACTGTTCAACAGTTAGCCCTGCTCCCATAGGAATTGGCACCTTCACAGGTTTAAAATTTTGCATGCTGAAACGTTTCAAGATTGTTTCAATATATTTCAACAAGCTCAATCAAATCTTTCTAGCTGCTCGATCTCTCTTAATCTCCATTCCTAGAATGAAGTTTGTTGCACTGAGATCCTTCATGTCGAACTTGGAGGATAGTTTCTTCTTCACCTCCTTTATTGCATCCATGTTTTTTCCAATTAGCAACATGCCTTCGATTGTTAAGAACCAAAGACTAAATATAGAAGCACCACAACATATATACAAGAATAATATGCAAAATCTCCTCTATTACTATCAAACCCTTGAGGTAGGGCAACACCATACAATGGATCCTATTATGGAAGGGATCCTCTCCTGTTCACCTGCCTCTTCGAGGGGGCATCCTCGTAATGAGCTTCAACTCCAAATACAATATTTATCTTCATGTCCCATTACATTGCTTGAACCTCTCTATATAGTGATACCATCACCTAAGAACATTCTAGAGGAAGAATCTTCTAGAAGAAGAACCTTTTAAGAAGTCCTTTTACACTTATTATATCTAATTACCCATTTAATATATCTAACTACCATAGTGGGCCTTATTTAATAACATAGTGGACCTAGTCCATCTTACATTGAATGGCCTCCATTATTATCACTATGGGCCCTCTACCCCCCCCCACTACCTCTCTAGCTACCTT
>JASDQU010737981.1:245638-264333 GCA_032191745.1 Picea mariana
AAGATGATTCCAAATGAAAATGTCTCCTTGGTATATATAGGAGACTAGGAGGTATAATTACAACTAATGGAATAAAGACGACATAAATAAAATAACATTACTAATGTAATATGCCCCAATTAAGGGGTAATGAGCCAATATTAGGGCTTAACATGCCCCTCCCCTTGAGACAAGTTTTGTCCGCAATGCTTGAGTAACTCTGGATGCTTCTGTATAAAAGACTCATCTTCCCAAGTGGAATATTCAGTCGATATTTTCCTCCATTTAATGAGATACTCTGAAATGGAACTATTCCTTAGCTGGCGAATTCTTCTGTCAGTGATGGCTTCAGGCTCCAATATGATTTTTTCTTCCTCGTCAAGTTCTAGAAATATAGTTTGAACTGGGATCTTGTCGCCTATAACCTTATTTAAACATGAAACATGGAAAACTGGGTGTACTCGTGAAGACTCATGCAACTCCAATTTGTATGCCATAGTACCAATCTTTTGCAACACCTTATAAGGGCCATAGTACTTTGGTGATAATTTATTATCCTTCTTGGCTTGCTTGAGAGACATTTGTTTGTATGGTTGTAGTCTTAAAAACACCCAATCCCCTACTTCAAAACTTCTTTCACTATGATGTTGATATGCTTGTTGTTTCATGTGATTCTGTGCCATGGTCAGGTTGTCCTTTAAGATTTGGAGAATTTGTTGTTGATGCTCATTGTGATCTTCCACTGCTTGAACCTTAGATTTTTATTTTAGAGAAGAAGTGATGGGAGGAGGGTGGTATTCATAGAGTGCCATAAATGGTGTCATTATTCTTGCAGTATGAAAGGAAGTGTTATACCACCATTCTGCCAAGGGTAACCATTTGAACCATTATGTTTGTTTATCAGAGACAAAGCAATGAAGGTAGCCTTCCAGACATTTGTTCACTATCTCATTTTTTCCATCACATTGAGGATGATAGGATGAGCTATGAGCCAATTGAGTACCCAAACAAGAAAATAATTCTGTCCAAAAATGTCCAGTGAAGATAGGATCTCTGTCACTTACAATAATCTTTGGGATGACATGTAGCTTTTGAATTGTCTCCATGAATGCGGTGGCAACTGTACTAGCTTTGAAGGGATGAGAGAGTGCACAAAAGTGTGCGTACTTGGCTAGTCTATCAAAAATCACCATGATGATACTCTAGACCCCTTTTTGGGTTTTTGGGGATAATGTAATGGGATTGGGATGTTGGCCCATGGGTTTACCCATGTTTAGGCCTATTTTGTATGTATATATAGATGTCTAGGAGATATAGAGGAGTATCAGATCATATATCTATGTGATGTAGGCTAAGTTTCAAGGGTTGAATCTGTGTGAACAAGGCTTTGTGAATTTTTTGTAAGACTTGCAGAGCCAAGTGAAAGTCTCTGTGAGAGACTGTAGAAGGCTTTGTGTTGTAGTGGAAGGAAGAAGGATCTAGCGAGTTGCATAGATGTTTTTTCCTATGCAAAGAGGGATTCAGATGGCTCTATGTTGTAACCTGATTAACTGAAGCTAATAAAGAAGAAGACTTTGTGTACGTAGCCCCAGGGTGGGGGTGAACTATGGTAAATATGTGTGTTGTGCTCTGTGCCTCAACCTGATGTGTTTGTCTCTTCCTTTGCTGAGTGCTTTGATTTGTTTAGATAGATCTATTTATGCTTTGTTCTTTTGAGATATGAATGAATATTAGTTCTGGTATGTAAGATGCTTAGTTCTTGATCTGCCGAATCTAATCTATCTCGTCGTGGCTAAGTGCTAAATTATCTAAGATCTAAGTACATACTGCAATACTCTGTGCTATCTGTGAAGTATCATAAGGGTTGAATATTGATGAACAATCTATGATAAGTGATTGCTAAGTGTTATAATCACAGATCTGTGTCCCAGCTAAGGTTGCAGACACCTGAGTCTTGCAACCACCCCTGCCTCTACCTTAGGTGAGACTTCATCTTCTTCGCAGGTGTTGCCGAAAGGGCTGATAGCTAGGGTTTTGTTGGTGCACTATTGTAGCGTTGAACCCTGGGTCTGCCCCTGTGCCAACAAATGGTTTCGTTGCTAGGACCTGAAATTGTGATTGTTGGGAACTGAGCAGAAGAAGATTTGTGCAAAGATTCATTCTGAAATTATGAAAGCTCTGTGCATGGATCTATGCCCTAGTGCACAGAGATCCACTTGATCTGAAAAGCTCTGTGCTGAATAAGGAAGGACATATCTGAAGGAAAGAAGTCAGATCTGCAAGAAAAGAGGTTGATAATGAAGAAAAGAAGTAAGATCTGTAAACTCTATGCTCCAATAAAGGTAAGAATAGTTAAAAGTTCTTAGATCTGGAAGCTTTGTGCCCTGTAGAAGTAAAAGAAGTGAAAATTTTGGTTTCTAAAGTATGGATTTAGGTATGCTTGATAGATTTTTTCCTATCTTGAAAACTAGGGCATTATTAGATGAAAGCACGTTTGATATGAATATGTCTGATAAGAATAATGAAAGATATGTTATACCTATGCATAGAAAGAATTTTTGGACTAATCAATGGATGCAGGATCCTAGAAGGAAATTTTTGCAGGATATCCATTATGACCCTAGAAATAAGTACAAGAAAAGTTGGGGATCATTGAAGAGAAAGACAGGATTAACTCTTTGTTAAATTTGCAGAAGACCAAGACATCTTGCTAAGGAATGCCCTGGGAGAAACCCTAGTTTCCTTTGTTGTAAGGCTATGTTTCATGAAGTACTGGATTTCCCTAGAATGATTGATAGACTTGAAAAACTAAATATGGAGCAAGGAAAACCTGAAGGATATCAAGAGACTAAGATTATAGAAGAACATCAGAAAGAATAAGAAATTATGTTGCTAAAAATGAAAGAAACCTTGGATGAACATAAAGATGCCAATTTATCAGAGATATTCAAAGAAAAGGAGAAAATCGAAGTAAGAATAGGAGACTTCGACATTGACTGTGCTCTATATGAGGGAACACAGATGAACATTATGACAGAAAGTACTTGGGAAACCCTAGGAAGGCCTGCTATGGTTCCTTCACTAGGAAAAATAGGGTTGTTTAAAGGAAAAATGGAAACCCTATGTGGCAGGATTACTCGGATAGCTATGAGTACCCATGGAGCTTTGACAGAGGAATAATTCGAAGTTATTAAATTTATTGAGGACTATTCCCCATTTCCAGCTTTGTTAGGCAAGATCTAGATTGAAAAAGACCAGATTTAGAGAAAATAAGAACAAGAAACCCTAGAACAGAAGAAGCAAGAAATCATGGAATTTATGACTAGAAAGACCGCCTACTTGATGGAACAGAACAAATCTAAGCTATTGAACACCAGGTACTTGGATGTCGAAGCTATAAGAGCATTAGAGGAACCACAAAAGACTGAAATACCTAATCCATATGATGAAGGTGTAGTTTCCCCAAGGCCGAGCCCTTTGTAAATCTGGTTTATGAAATGAATTGTAAATCTGTGTTATAGGTTGGTGAGCCAAGTTTTGTATAAGCCAGTAGGATTATGTGATTGTTAGGCCAGAGAGTCTAAGGGTTTGAGGCCAAGGGCCTGGTTTTGTACCTGTATGTATGCAACACATTAATAAAATATAAACATCGCCATGTGCAAACCGACCACGATGAATGAGTGAAGGGGCACTGAGCTTCCACAGAGTGGGCAAGGAATTAGGGGCTGGAAGGTGGGAAAAAGGGGCTAAGTGTTAAGCCTAGGGGCTTAAGCCTTGGAAATAATATTTTATTATTATTCCAAAGAACATGTGCATTTTATGTTTTTATCCTAAGTTCCTGGCAAGGAGAAAGCGTGCAAAGCGGATGCATGCTGATGGAACACATGTAGTTCCATGGGTGACAAGTGTCAACCCTAGTGCATGTGAATATAATGGTTGTTCTGAGCCGTGAGAGGGGTTCCTTTCCTCATTCTACCCAACTTCCTGAGCCTGTACTGGGCTCTGAGCAGTACGAATGACCCAACCTCTGCAGAGAAACCCTCATGCATATTTAGAACCAAAAAGCCCATGTTGTCTTGAAAATCCGTGTGCATCATCTGTCTGATAGATCGAGCCTGTGCGTGGAGTCCCTGTCTCGAAGCCGTGACCATTTTCCATTTTTCCATTGTTGAGCCTGTAGGAAAGCCGCGTCAGTTTTCCCTGTTGGTTGTTGTGGCCACGCAGTGTTGGACTGCGTGTGGCTTGTTGGCCAGTTGTACAACACTCTCTCCAGGTGAGAGAGGTGATTGAGGTTGGAAGAGCAGGTTGTTTAGCCTATGAGCGATTCTCTCCAGATGAGAGAGTGCATAGAGGAAGGAGAGAACTCTTGGAAGGAACCCTCTAGCTGCCACAAAGCTCGGAGACTTCCGGTTTGGTCTGTTGCTGTAACCCAAGGCGAGGGAGGTTAGCATCCGAAGCACTGTCTAGGTGATAAATAAGGTGTATACTCTTATGGTGGAACAAGCATGTGGGGAAGGAGGGTCTGTGGGCAGCGATCATGAGTGGTTCTTGGGAGAGAATCCATTCCTTGTGACTGTGTGTTGTTTTCCCTATAACCTCAACCTGGCCTAGGATTCCTTACCTTGGGGTGGAGCTTAATCCCAGCTCGGGGGTGACCCGCTGAGATGATGAGTAGTGCAGTCTAAGGCTGGGAGGTTCGTGGAAGGCTTGCACTTGGTTGGTGGAATCGACCACTGTTCCAAAGATAAGTATCTGATGAGGTTTTATTCATGTATTCTGCTGTGCATATTAGTTTAATGTCAATGCTATTGATTGTTTATTATAGCAGTAAATAATTTGTTTACACTGAGTTTAAATGTGTTCTTTGCTTAAATGCATGTTGTTTTTATAATGTCTGTATGAGATATGTACAGAGTGATGTTATAGTTTTGTTTAAGAGCGATTAAGCCTTGGTAACAAAAACAAAAAAAACAAAAAAAAAACATGTTACAATTTGGTATCAGAGCGATAAAAACTTTGGTAGCTTAAAGTGGTGTTACAGTTTGGTATCAGAGCGATAAAATATTTGGAAGCTCAAAGTGGTGTTACAGTTTTGTATCAGACCCAAGGTTTTGACACTGACTCTACATAGGCCAGTTGAGTGGTCTTTGGACTGAGGGTGTGAGGATAAATTGTGTCTGGAGGACCAATTTCGGACCCTGGTATAGTCTGAAGAGTGTCATGGAGTTACTTGACCATGACTGTAAGCTCAGGAAGTATAACGGTGTTGTGAAACCACAACCAATGTGGTCTATGGCCACAGGGAGAGAGGACTCCACACTAGCAGTGTTGGAGCCTTAGGATCTGTTCGAGAGGGAAGATGAACCCTCATGACCATCGGATCTGGAGAGTGTGCGTAGGGTTTAAAAACCCTTTTGAGATGCACAAGAGCGTGGGAATCGTGATACGTAAATTCCTAAAAACCCAAAAACCCGTGGAGATCTATGCGGTAGATCTGGGAGGAAGGCTTGACCATTAGATCTGGCGGAGTCGCGCTCGATTTAGTCGTGAAACCTTTTGGATTTCACAAAGTCGGGAGATGGGAAGTGAGGGAGGTGAACACCTCCAAAAACCTGAAACCTGAAATCCCGAAACGATCTACACCGTAGATCGTAGGAAGGGAGTTGTCCATTGGATCAAGTTGACGAGTAAACCTAATTTCGGGATTTCAGTAAACAAAATTTTGAGGTGTGGGATACACAAACTCTCGGTGCCCAAAACCCTGAAACACCGAAAATATCTACACCGTAGATCTCAGAGAGGATCTAACCGTTGGATTTTTGCTTGGAATGGATGTGGGTGCATGAATGTATACCACGTGCTAGAGAATTGAGAAGGCAGGTGAGAGCGGTGGGACTGATGACGTCACTGATGGTGATGTGGACCCTCTGAAACGTACCAGATGCCACTGTGGTTGAGGGCGACAGCTGTGCTGTGGGCCCAGAGAGTAAAGTAAATCGGAATTTCACAATTCGGGGATTGTAATGACAAGGGATTGGAAGTCACTGTGTAGTGAACTCCCGAGTACCGAAGACCCGAAGTCCCGAAGACCCAGGTATCGAAAACCCGAAGTCCTGAAACTCGAAGCCCCGAAATCCTAAAGTCCCAAAGCTATTGGAGACTGAAGTACCATAACAGGTTTTAAGGGAGACAACTGTGTTGTGGCCCAGGAGAGCAAGGAAACCAAAATTTCAGATTTCGGGGATTGTAGCGATAAGAAGTTAGGAGTCATTACATAGTGAACTCCCGGGTACCGAAAACCTGAAGTCCCAATGTCCTGGGTACTGAAAACCCAAAGTCCCGAAGTCCTAGATACCGAAAACCCAAAGTCCCAAAGGTCCCGAAATACCGAAAACTGAAGTTCCGAAGTCCCGAAATTTGCAGAGCCGAACACAAGCTCAGAAAACTTATTTTAATCGAAACGTTTTTTGTTCTGGTTTGTATTGGATTATGAATGTAGTAAGTTTTCCTGAAGGTTTAATGGCCTGAAAAACTTCGGATTGAATTTCACATTGTGTGTGCAGAGTTCAACGAGTGTCAGGACACCAGTTAATCGACGTCAAGTATAGAAATGGAAGAGGTGCGGATTGCCTCCATTTTAGAGGGAGAAAGAGAAGGGAGAGACATCAACCTAGGAGTCGAAGGATAAAACTCCAATGGGCATGGAAGAGAATTAGACAAGGAGGGACACATAATGAAAATCATTGAAGGATTGCAAAGATATGCCCAGGCTCACCGAGATGATAGCTGAAAGCTCATGAGAGTCAAGGATCGACAGGGTGAATTCAACTTAAAAATGTTGAAAAGCCTGGAAAGAATAGAAAGGAAATTGGAGAAGGGTAGAGACTCAAGTAAGACAGAGGGTCGAAGAACCTCTGAGAGAAGAAGGAGATCAAGAAGTGTTAGAACTCCTGAGAGGAGAAGGAGGTTGAGGAGCGGTAGCAGACATCTTGGTCACTCCCAAAGACATTCCAGTAGGGAGACACACAACAGTTCAAGCTCGTCTCCTACTAGAAAACACCGAAAATCTAGAAGGGATGAATTGAAAGGGGAAATAAACAATATTAAACCTCCTACGTTCGATGGTGAACATAAGAAGGAAGAAGATGCCGAAACATGGTTGCTGGGCATGAAGAAATATTTCCAACTGCAGAATTATTCTTCCCATGCAGAAGGAAGAATTGCAATGTACCAACTGAAAGGAAAAGCATCTATGTGGTGGGATCAGTTTGTCCAGGTGCAACAAATCAGAAAGAAAGAGGTCACTTGGAAGGAATTTAAGAGCTATTTCGAGAAGAAATACCTGACTAAAAGGTACTATGACAGAAAGATCAAGGAGTTCTTTGAACTCAATCTAGGTAGCATGACTATTGATGAGTATGAATGAAGTTTTCTGAAACTACTGAAGTATGTTCCATTCATCAAATACGAGGCTATCAAAATTCAGAGGTATCTGAGTGGGATGCCACCTTCCATTGGTGACAAGATTCGATATGATGATCCTAAGACCATGGAAGAAACCATAAGAAGGGAGAAATGCTTGTATGAACAACAAAGAGAAAGGCCTATCCTTCGGAAGGCTTGGGATGACCAGAAGAGGTTTAAGAAGGAACATAGGCAGAAGGGAAATAAGCCTTCATTTTTCAGGAACAGTCCTTGGGGACAGTCATCTTTTAGAGAGCCCAGGAAAGTTGAAGGGAGTGAGAAGATGCCAAGACCGCCACCTATGGAGTGTTGGGGTTGTAAAGGGAATCATAGGTACAGAGATTGCCCCCACATAAAAGATAAAGCGAGAACTGTCCATACTGTTCAACAAGCTGAAATAGTGGAGGATATGGGCAGCAGAATGCCAAGGATCTATGCAGCCCTAGACAACAAGCAAGCAAAATTTCAATCACACATGATTGAAGTGGAAGGTATGATTAACAACTGACCACTTATCATTTTAATTGATTTAGGGGCTAGCCATAGTTATGTAGATCCTAGGGTGGTGGAAAGTTTGCATCTAACGAGAAGCAAACATGAAAATTCTTGGTTAGTGCAGTTGGCCACAGGAACCAAGAGGAAGGTCACTGAATTGGTTAAGTCCTATTCAATGGACATGAAAGGAATGGGCACTAAGGCTGAATTAAATATTCTACCTTTAGGCTCTTATGACTGCTTAATTGGGATGGACTGGTTGGACCAGCACCATGCCCTTCTAGATTTCCGTAACAAGAGGTTTACATGCCTAGACAAAGAGGGAAATCAGATAACAGTCCAAGGAATTCCCAGAGCCGTGGCTGTTAGAGAAATCTCAGCCATGCAGCTGAAGAAGTGTTACAGGAAAGGCTATCAGTTATTTGTAGCCCGTGTGGGAGAAGCATCTAGTGATGTAGTATCTAACCTGGAAGACCATGACGTACTCACAGAGTTCAAGGACGTATTTCAGGAAGTACCTAGACTACCTCCGAAAAGGGACATCGATTTTTATATAAATTTGATGCCAGGGGCAACTCCAGTTTCGAATGCTCCATATAGAATGAGTACGCCAGAGCTAAAAGAATTACAATTGCAGCTCGAAGAGCTACTACAGAAGGGGTACATTTTCCCTAGCATGTCACCTTGGGGAGCCCTGTTCCTATTTGTGAAGAAGAAATATGGGACGCTGAGGCTGTGCATTGATTTCCGGCAGTTGAATAAGGTCACTGTCAAGAACAAGTATCCTTTGCCAAGGATTGCTGATCTTTTTGATTAGTTTAAGGATGCGAAAATATTTTCAAAAATAGATCTTAGATCTGGATATCACCAAGTGAGAATAAATGATGAGGACATCAGCAAGACCACCTTTAGAATGAGGTACAGTCATTATGAGTTCACGGTGGTGCCGTTTGGACTGTCAAACACACCTGTTGTTTTCATGTGCTTAATGAATGGTGTGTTCAGGAACTATTTGGACAAGTTTGTCATAGTCTTCCTAGATGACATCTTGGTGTATTCCAAGTAAGAGGAAGAGCATGAGAAACACCTAAGAATGGTGCTGCAAGTGTTGAGAAAACACCAGCTATACGCCAAGCTAAGCAAGTGCTCATTTTACCAAAGGAAAATTCATTACTTGGGGCACATTATATCGGAAGAAGGGATCGTTGTGGATCCTGAAAAGGTTGAGGCCATTCGAGAATGGTCAGCTCCAAGGAATGTGGTGGAGGTTAGATATTTTATGGGTCTGATAGGTTACTACATAAGGTTTATAGCCGGATTCTCAAAGATAGCTCACCCTATCACTTCCTTGCAAAGGAAGGAGAAGAAGTTCCAATGGACTGAAGAGTGTGAGAGCAGTTTCCAGTGATTGAAGCAGTTGTTAACCAACACTCCAATCCTG
The DNA here is from genome assembly GCA_032191745.1 of Picea mariana. Classification (NCBI taxonomy): domain Eukaryota; kingdom Viridiplantae; phylum Streptophyta; class Pinopsida; order Pinales; family Pinaceae; genus Picea; species Picea mariana. Next base: position 255,018 of record JASDQU010737981.1, read on the forward strand.
AGGATTGCAAATCCAAATAAGGATTACGTGGTGTGCACAGATGCGTGTAAGGAGGGGCTGGGAGGAGTCCTCAGCCAAGAGGGATTTGTGGTCTGTTATGAGTCCCGAAAGCTGAAAGAGCATGAAAGGAATTATGCCACTCATGATTTAGAGTTGGCAGCAATCGTCCATGCATTGAGGAAATGGAGACATCACCTCATGGGAAAGAGATTCGAATTGAGAACAGACCACAACGGTCTGAAGTATTTATTTGAGAAGCCAACTTTAAATGTTAGACAAACCAGATAGTTGGAATTTCTATGCGAATATGAATTTGATATCAATCATATCAAAGGGAAAGAAAATAAGGTGGCTGATACACTTAGAAGAAAAGTGCACGAATTACATGCTACAACCATTAGCATTTACATGACCAAGATTAAAGACAGAATTTTGGAAGCTACAACTATTGATTTGCAGTACAGAGATCTGGTAGCAAAGCTACAATAGCGTGAGAAACCACAGACCAAGGAAAGTTACACCTTGAGAACTGATGGCTTACTTCTGTATAAAAATAGAGCGTATGTACCCAATGTCCAAGAATTGAAGCTGGAAATTCTAAAAGAATTGCATAACGTGGATTATGCTGGACATCCACGATATCAGAAGATTGTGGAAGCAGTCAAAAGCCATTACTTATGGTCGGGTCTGAAGAAAGAAATTGTCGAATACATCACCAGATGTATGGAGTGCGAGAAAGTTAAGGTTGAGCATAGGCACCCAGCAGGGTTGCTACAACCTTTACCCATTCCTGAGTGAAAATGGGATGTGGTAACAATGGATTTTATCATAGGATTTACCAGAACAAGCAAGCAACATGATTCAATCATGGTGGTGGTGGAAAGCTTACAAAAGCTGCCCATTTTATTCCACTGAAAACCACTCACAAGGTAGTAGATGTTGCTGACATCTTTTTAAAAGAAGTTGCACGCTTGCACGAAATTCCTAAGACAATTGTGTCTGATAGGGACCCAAAATTCACCTTGAATTTCTGGAAAGGATTGTTCAAGGGATTCAGAACGAATCTGAACTTTAGTACATTGTATCATGCCAAGTCTAATGGTCAAACAGAGAGGGTGAACAGGGTAATAGAAGACATATTGAGAATGTATGTGATGGATAAACCATCAAGGTGGGAAGACTACCTGCATTTGGTAGAATTCGTCTACAATAATGGGTATCATGCATCGTTAAAGATGAGCCCATTCGAACCACTTTATGGAAGAAAGTGCAACACTCTAGTGAGCTGGGATAATCCAACTGATAGAGAAGTAGTTGGGCCTGAGCTACTCAAAGAGATGGAAGATCAAATGATAAGAATTAAACAGAACCTAAAAGCTCCCCAGGACAGGCAGAAAAGTTACACGGATAGTAACAAAACCCATAGAAAATTCAAAGTGGGTGACCATGTTTTTCTGAAAGTGAAGACTAACAGGAGTTCCCTGAATTTGGGAAGTTGCACCAAATTGGCAGCAAAATTTTGTGGGACATTTGAGATCTTGGAAAGGATTGGGCCAGTTTCATACATGCTTGCATTACCTGCATCTATGACTATACATATTGTGTTTCATGTTTCACTACTTTTGAAATATGTACCTGATGCTAATCATGTTATCGATTGGAATGTGATTCAGGTGGAACCAGAAGGTGTCCTGCAAGTACGTCCTGTGCACATATTGGACAAGAAAAGAAGATAGCTCCAGAATCGAGCTATAGAACTTGTAAAGGTCCAGTGGACCTGGTACGGTCCCGAGGACGCGACATGGGAGCATGCAGATGCTATGCGGGCAGAGTACCTGCATCTTTTTGAAAATTTTGACAAGCTTGCAGAGACATTGTAAGGTTGCACTGAGGGCAGTGCAGAAATAAGGGGAGGGGGATTGTAGTGTCCCCAAGGCCGAGCCCTTTGTAAATCTGGTTTATGAAATGAATTGTAAATATGTGTTATAGGTTGGTGAGCCAAGTTTTGTATAATCCGGTGGGCTTATGTGATTGTTAGGCCAGAGAGCCTAAGGGTTGGAGGCCAAGGGCCTGATTTTGTACTTGTATGTATGCAACACATTAATAAAATATAAACACCACCAAGTGCAGACCGACCATGATGAATGAGTGAAGGGGGATTGAGCTTCCACAGAGTGGGCAAGGAATTAGGGGATGGAAGGTGGGAAAAAGGGGCTAAGTGTTAAGCCTAGGGGCTTAAGCCTTGGAAATAATATTTTATTATTATTCCAAAGAACATGTGCATTTAATGTTTTTATCCTAAGTTCCTAGCAACGAGAAAGTGTGCAAAGAGGATGCATGCTGATGGAACGCATGCAGTTCCATGGGTGAAAAATATCAACCCTGGTGCATGCAAATATAACGGTTGTTCTGAGCCGTGAGAGGGGTTCCTTTCCTCATTCTACCTAAATGCCTGAGCATGTACGGGGCTCTGAGAAGTACGCCTGACCCAACCTCTGCAGAGAAACCCTCGTGCATCTTCGGAACCGAAAATCCCGTGTTGTCTTGAAAATTAGTGTGCATCCTCTATCTGAAAGATCGATCCTGTGCGTGGAGTCTCTGTCCCGAAGCCATGACTGTGAACCATTTTTCCATTGCTGAGCCTGTAGGAAAGCTACGTTAGTTTTCCCTATTGGTTGTTGTGGCTACACAGTGCTGGACTGCGTGTGGCTTGTTGTCCAGTTGTACAACACTCTCTCCAGGTGAGAGAGGTGATTGAGGTTGGAAGAGCAGGTTGTTTGGCCTGTGAGTGATTCTCTGCAGGTGAGAGAGTGCGTAGAGGAAGGAGAGAACTCCTGGAAGGAACCCTGTAGCTGCCACAGAGCTCGGAGACTTCCAGTCCGGTTTGTTGCTGTAACCCAAGGCAAGGGAGGTTAGCAGTCGAAGGACTGTCTAGGTGACAGAGAGGGTGTATACTCCTGGGGTGGAATAGGCATGTGGGGAAGGAGGGTCTGTGGGCAATGAGCATGAGTGGTTCCTGGGAGAGAATCCCTTCCTTGTGACCGTGTGCTGTTTTCCCTGTAACCTCATCCTAACCTAGGATTCCTTGCCTTGGGGTGGAGCTTAGTCCCAGCTTGGGGGTGACCCACTGCTGAGTTGATGAGCAGTGCGGTCTAAGGCTAGGAGGTTCATGGAAGGCCTACACTTGGTTGGTGGAATCGACCACTGTTCCAAATATAAGTATCAGATGAGGTTTTATTCATGTATTCTGTTGTGCATATCAGTTTAATGTCAATGCTATTGATTGTTTATTATAGCAGTAAATAATTTGTTTACACTGAGTTTAAATGTGTTCTTTGCTTAAATGCATGTTGTTGTTATAATTCCTGTATGAGATATGTACAGAGTGATTTTATAGGTTTTTTTAAGAGCAATTAAGCCTTGGTAACAAAAAAAAAAACCGTGTTACAATTTGGTATCAAAGTGATAAAAACTTTGGCAGCTCAAAGTGGTGTTACAGTTTGGTATCAGAGCGATAAAATCTTTGGCAGCTCAAAGTGGTGTTACAGAAGGAGTATTACCCTTGGATATGAAGAAAGAATCTCAGGATTGCAAAGTGACTATGTCGAGAGAATATAAGGATCAGAATGGAAAAAGGATGACCGAGACGAAGCTCACTGGGAAGAAGGCTAGGAAGCTAAGTAGGAAGAGAGCCAAGATCGAAAAGTTACAGAAGATTCTAGAGGAAACTTCGCAGAAGGAAAAATGACATTAATTCAGCTTTGCCGGGATATCAGAACAACGACATATGTCACTTCGTTGTGGTGAAGCAATATAGTCGTTGGACCAATATACCTGCTCGACTTCCACCCTGAACAGACAAAAAATAATTAAAGGATCACCACCAGACCATTGGACCATGCCATAATGGATGGGTCAACATTCATGAAAGCTTCATACCCATTGCAATAAGATCGTTGACGAATTTCCTATTTAGCTTGTTGCGTCGTGCCAGAAGAACACTTTTTCCAACTAAAAAATCGAAGCCCACAGAACTAATGATTGTCTACAGTGATCATTGCAAGCAGATTGTTCATCCTAGTGCAGTATTTTGAGATCATCATGACCCAAAATATCTTTCTCGAGTGCATATATCTGACGAACTCACCGAACTTGAGGAATCTGTCACAGAGGTCCTTCTCTATTTAATGATTGAGAGAGTAATGTCAAAAAGAATAATGTCCACCGGATTCCAAGCATCATTGACGGGAGGAGTGCAATCCTCCCCATTGATTGCTCGAGTAGGAACATCTCGAGCCGACGCAGAGAGAAGAAATAAGCATAAGGATGACATAGCCAACGTGAAGTTAGTGCCATCCATCCTACTAGATTACATACCCCCTCTGAGCAGTGAGATTAACAGGGAAAATGTCCCTAGAGACTTTGAATACACCCTAGTCACTGCATATCTACCGAAAGGAGTATGCGCCTACTGCGTAGATCAAGACAAGGTTACAATGTTGAAGTTTTTCAACTTCAACCTGGGGGACCGTGAAGCTTACAGCATGATTGCCCCGTATAAGTACTTGACGAGAACTAAGGGAAATAATTCTAAGCTCATCCCTCAACAATGGACGATGAACCTCACGCAGTCTACTTTTCTCAATGTTATGAAAATACCGCATTTCGGAAGACACCAGGAGGTGAATGCTTGTGTAAAATTGCTTCTAGCAAGTTACCATGGAGGATTCCTGTGATTATATCATCACATAACTATTGATCCGATGTTGATCAATAGGATCGTCGGGCTTAGCATGCAGGGCCCTGATCCCCATGAGTACTATCTTGGAAAGACCGCAGACCGCGCTCTTACGCAGAAGATCAAAGAAGCCTATGGTGATTTTGAGAAAGGTGCGAGAGGCTACAAGGTAGCTTCTATTGAAAGTGGCATAGTGCACCTCGTATGCCAACTGATCGCAGGGAAGTTGGTATGTAAGAATTGACCAACACAAGTATATGGCTTTGTAGTTGACCTCACAGGAAAGTGCGCAAAGGGACTACAGATGAACTGAGCAAAGTACTTGGTGAATCAACTGAAGATTGACTGCAGAGAAGCCCAGGATCAGGGGCATGAATTCCATTTTAGATGGCTCATGATACTGATCACTTTTGTTGCATGGGATTTGTCAAAAGGAGCAACCTTCCCGGACCTTGATCTCCCACTAGCCACGAAGTTCAGTACATTATGGTACTCAAACAATATGAGAAAGTAATGAAAATCGAATTTTGTTTTCCACGTGTACTATAACCAATTGAAAGAAGCCATAAGGAGTGAACCTTGCATAACCCCGAACACTTTACAAATATTCCAACATCTGATAAAGTTCAGCACGAACTACCACTTTATATACCTAACCCCACGTGCTGATGAGCACCAGGAACAACGTCAGTCCTATTATAAGCTGATAGAAGAAGACTTGGAAGAGATTAAAAAGGAATGGTCAATGAATCACTTTTGTTGCATGGGATTTGTCAAAAGGAGCAACCTTCCCGGACCTTGATCTCCCACTAGCCACGAAGTTCAGTACATTATGGTACTCAAACAATATGAGAAAGTAATGAAAATCGAATTTTGTTTTCCATGTGTACTATAACCAATTGAAAGAAGCCATAAGGAGTGAACCTTGCATAACCCCGAACACTTTACAAATATTCCAACATCTGATAAAGTTCAGCACGAACTACCACTTTATATACCTAACCCCATGTGCTGATGAGCACCAGGAACAACGTCAGTCCTATTATAAGCTGATAGAAGAAGACTTGGAAGAGATTAAAAAGGAATGGTCAATGAAACTTCTTGTCTCAGAAAACCCTGTAGAAATGTTTGACATCGACAGCCCCGGAACTGCGCATGATACACCTGGGCCGAGTAAGACAAATAAAGAAAAAATGACGAAGAAGACTGAAGAAGTCCAGGATGTTGACAGCCTATCTGTAAGGATGGCTTCCATTACACCAGATGAAGAAGGTGATACAAAAACTCAGAAAGTCGAAGTACCACCGCCTAGGGACGAAGAAGACTCATCGAAGAAAAGGAAGGTCTCACCTCTAAAATATTCCTCCAGAAAGAAACCAAGAACCCCTGTAACCAAGATGCGAACTTCCCTCACGTTGGATGACTTTGATTTCATTGTTGCAGCAGTCAATGATGCTTCAAAGGAAATCATAGAGAAGCAAGAGGAAAAGCAAGAACAAATGTATAGACAAATTGAGATCGCACTCCAAGGAGTACAACAAGCACTCCAATCTAGCCGAGCAATCTCTACTACACCTCTACCAAAAGGAACAACAGAAGTGGGAGACAAATCAGTTCAACTCAGCAAGATTGATGATGTAGTCGAAGTACGCCTTTGACATGCTCAGGAAGAAAAAGTGCAAGCCACCCAGGCCCTAAAGAAACCACAAGAGGAAATTATTGAACAACACTAAGCCATGCAACAAGAGAAGAATTCTCTCCAAGCAAAATTTGAAGAAGACAGAGCGAAGATCCAAAAAGAGAAAGAGCAGCTGGTCACAAAGAAGATAGGAATTGAAGAAGTAGCCAATAGAGAATTTCTCTCTATGACCAAATTAGAGTAGAAGGCCGAAGAGCCCATAGAGCGCCAAGTGATGAAGCTGGCTGAAGTTATTCAACAACTTCAACAAAGGGTTGTGGAATTAGAGCTTCAGACCATACCACAGACTCCACGACCAACGAGAATTGAATGCTCAGAGCGTAGTTGAGAGGATTAAAACACTCGCTGTAGAATGTAAACAACTAAGTAGCAGAAGCATGTAGATATATGAACAACTATCTGAAGACCTAGAGTTGAAGAAACTAGAGTCCCAACTCCAGGAAGCAAAGCAACACACAGATACAGTACAGGCATAGATTAAGCTCCTATCACCCATCGAGAGGATGAAGATATCCCAGGAACAACGCACTGCCCAACAACTCATTATTGCCACGCAAAACATAGTGATGGAAGTCACCCAAAAACTCCAAACAAGCCAAGAGGTGGCCTACCTATTGTTTGAAGAAATTGAAGGCCAAGGAACACTACTAGAACAAGTAGTTGTTACAATCAAGCAACAACTGGAAGGACCTATGAGCGAAGCGGTTGTATTTGCTGAGTAAGAAGCAGTAGCACATAGACAAGTAGAAATAGCTCAAGCCAGGCTCGAGACCTTTGAGGCAAACTTACCCAGACCCGAGTGACTTAAGATGAGTCACAGGTGAGTGTTGGGGGCCTGTTGGCCCTTGACCAAGTTTTGACGAACACTTGGTCATATTTGATCGTTTTTGGGACTTCGACAACTTGTCAAAGATGGAGCGCAATGCGAAGTGGATATCATGGAAGCTAGACCCCTTTTTGGGTCCTTTTTGGGTTTTTGGGGATAATGTAATGGGATTGGGATGTCGGCCCATGTGTTTACCCATGTTTAGGCCTATTTTGTATGTATATATAGATTTCTAGGCCATATAGAGGAGTAGTAGATGATATATCTATGTGATGTAGGCTAAGTGCCAAGGGTTGAATCTATGTGAAAAAGGCTTTGTGCATTTTGTGTAAGACTTGCAGATCCGAGTGCAAGTCCCTGTGAGAGAATGTAGAAGGCTTTGTGCTGTAGTGTAAGGAAGAAGGATCTAGCGAGTTGCACAGATCTTTTGTCCTATGTGAAGAGGGATTCGGATGGCTCTATGATGTAACTTGATTAACTGAAGCTAATAAAGAAGCAGACTTTGTGGACGTAGCCCCAAGGTGGGGGTGAACCACAGTAAACATGTGTGTTTTGCTCTATGCCTCAATCTGATGTGTTTGTCTCTTCCTTTGTTGAGTGCTTTGATTTGTTTAGATAGATCTATTTATGCTTTGTGCTTATGAGATATGAATGAATATTAGTTCTGGTATGTAATATGCTTAGTGTTTGATCTTCCGAATATAATCTATCTTGTTGTGGCTAAGTGTTGAATTATCTAAGATCTAAGTACATACTGCGATGCTCTGTGCTATCTGTAAAGTATCATAAGGGTTGAATATTGATGCATAATCTATGCTAAGTGATTGCTAAGTTTTACAATCACAGATCTGTGTCCTAGCTAAGGTTGTAGACACCCGAGTCTTGCAACCACCCCTGCCTCTACCTCGGGTGAGACTTCATCCGCTTCGAAGGTGTTGGTGAAAGGGCCGATAGATAGGTTTTTGTTGGTGCACTGTTCTAGCATTGAACCCTGGGTCGGCCCCTATGCCAACAGAATTCATCAACCCTTGGAATGTGGAAGGTGCATTTGTAAGGCCAAAAGGCATGACCAAAAATTCATAATGGCCTTCATGAGTTCAGAATGTTGTTTTGGGGATATCTTCTTCCTTCATTCTAATATGATGATACCCTGAACAAAGATCCAATTTTGTGAAATAGATTTCTCCATTTAGTTAATCTAACAATTCATCAATGACATGAATGGGAAAATTATCTTTAATAGTGATCTTGTTGAGCTCTCTATAATATGGACACATACACCATGAGCTATCTTTCTTGAATACCATTACCACTGGTGCAGAGTAAGAACTTTGGATAGGTCTAATAATTCCAACCTCTAACAGTTCTTGAACCATGCACTGAATTTCAATCTTCTGGGCATAAGGGTATCTGTATGGCCTAATGTTAGGAGGAACACTCCTAGGAATTAGGTGAATTTCATGATCATGATTTTGAGTGGGTGGAAGAACTTTGGGAATATCTTCAAATACTTTGGAATGCTTATCAATGATCCCTTGGAGATCTTGAGGAATAGATGGCTTAGATGTTTGAACATCTAGTGAGCATAGTTGTGCAATAATGCCTTGATGCCCCTTTTTCAATAATTTTTTCATGCCATTAGAGCTTATCACCTTACCGGGTTTCCCTGTGATACCTCTTAAGTCAATTTCTTTTCCTTCCAATGAAAATTTCATGAAAAGTTCTTGAAAATTAAAAGCCATTGTTCCTAATGATTGTAACCATTGGATTCCTAGTACAACATCGGCACCACCCATGGGTATAGCAATCATTGGACTATTCATTACATATTCCCCCATAGTAAAATTGATCTTATTGCATTTTCCTGAGCAATTGAGAGTTCCTCCATCTGCAATCATTACTTGAAACTCTAGCACTGGATATAGAAAGCAATTGAGAGCTTTGGCTAATTTATAGTGAATGAAATTATGAGTACTGCTAGAATCAATTAGGACTATTAACTTTTTTTTTTTGATGTATTCTTCGATCTTGAGGGTTTGAGGAGTGCTAATTC
>JASDQU010737981.1:264464-320984 GCA_032191745.1 Picea mariana
TAAAGCATAAACCTTTTGCTTTTCTTTCCTCCAATTGTTGAGGTGTCAACCTTGTAGGTTGAGGTGTTTTAGAAGAAGGAGCATTATTCTCTCTATAGATGTTAGGATTGGTCCTTCTAGTAGCCATAGCAATATTTTTACTTTCAACATTTCTTGCCACCTTAAATGCATTCTCCAATGATTTGGGTTCCCAACGGTGAACCTCATGTTGAATGTTATCCTTTAAAGTTCCTATGAATACGCCAATCAAGTGATCATCTGGAATATATGTTACCTTTATATTCAATCTTTGGAAGTTCTCAATGTGCTCGATAACTGAACCCTTTTGCTTGAGATTTATCAATTGGCTAAAGAAGGTATTGCTCCTTGTATCCTCATAGTGTGTTATCATTTCTTCAGTGAAAATTGTCCAAGTGACAAGTGATTTCTGAGAACAAAGCCATCGATATCATACAAATTGATTGGGTTCTAAATATAAAGAATAAATTTGTACCTTTTGTGTATGTGGCACATTATGTAGATCAAATAATTGCTCCATATGAAGTATCCATGTGATTGGGTCCTTGCCATCAAACTTCCTCATATCGATCTTAGGAACGTGGTTGGTCTTCAACCCAAAGTTGGAGTTTCTCCATGCTTGATTCACCTTCCGTGTGTCCTCATCATGAATTTCATGGGATACATTTTCACTTTCAGGTGTCCTCTCTATTAGGAATTTTTTCAATCCTTCCATGATCTCCCCTTTTAAAGAATCCATCTTAGTATTTATTGCCTCAAACTTAGCTTCTAATGAATCCATCATCTCTTGTAGTTCATGTTTTATTACTGTCTTCTTTTGTAAATCATTTATGTCCCTACGCATTTCTTCACCTTCATCAAGAGTCCAAGTAGGATTGTCTGAAGGCTTATTTGGTGTAGAAGTTCCCTTTTTTAGTGGCATGTTGGCCAAGTATCACTTTAAACCTTGATTTTTAGGTGGTTCTACTAGACAATATTCCTTTTATTATATCTCCAAAATTTCAACCCTTCTGAGTATGAAATTTTGTTTTTTATAGGTCTCTGTTATTTCTTCTCTTCAATGCCACAGGTCTGATAAAAAATGGATGTGCCAAGTGGAATTTATGGTAACTTCCCCACAACTTGCTGATTTTTGGCCTTTCCAGGAGATGTCACTTGTATAGCGTGCCTCGCAAAAAATGATTAATACAAAATTTTAAAACTTGTACCAGAACTACTATGGTCTGTCCACTATCCAATGCAACCATTCTCACACAATTTGGATACTCTAGGAAGAGTTTATGATTGTTTTACCTGGAACACATGCTTGATACTAGTCAATAGGACTAGTTAGATACCCTATCTTCCACCAGGTGTATCTACAAATTTACGACGAACCAGAAGATAAAATTGATACCATAGATATCTTACTAATTTTTTAGAATATCCTCCAGAGGGTCTGAAACGTTACAGAAAAAAATTTATAGCGAAAATTCTGCAGTGACCCAATTCAGGATGATTCCATAACCCTATCTTATAAAGTCTGTATCTCCGAAAGTATAAGGCCTCAGAAGATGAATTTTTAACCCAACGTACCTTGATCCGTCTACTAAATACAATCCAAGCCGTTCCTTATAAGTCATTGTAGAAAACAAGTTATAGCAATAATTCTACGGTGTCTCAGATGTAGCAGCGAAACCCCAAGACCTTGAGCTCTGATACCATATGTTAAGAACCAAATATCAATATAGCATAGAAAATCCTCAGACTAAGTACTCAAAACCTTGAAGAAGAGAGAATTATAGATAATAAGCCTCTTTTAGGGGTCAACCTCCTTTTACCCCACATAAATGTTCAAGTACAAGATGATTCCAAATGAAAATGTCTCCATTGTATATACAGGAGACTAGGAGGTATAATTACAACTAATGTAATAAAGCTGACATAAATAAAATAACATTACTAATGTAATATGCCCCAATTAAGGGGTAATGAGCCAATATTAGTGCTTAACACCCACTACCTCTCTAGATACCTTACATTCCATCCCCCTTATGAAAGCGTTGTCTTCAATGCTTGATGTACAACCATATACCAAGGTCCCATGGATAAGTGTGGACCATAGTGCTGAAGTAGACTAGAGAAGTTAGAACCAGGGCCTCATTGAGAAATGGAAGCCACCATGCTGAAGTAGTCCAACTGCCATTGTAAACCAGGGTCCCATTTTCCAAGTTCTCATGTGAACTCCACACTGAAGATATCGATACCCAATAACCAACTGAAAATGATGCTCCCAATATTGACACCTATCATGTGGATCCAACTAGGAATATCCAACCACATAGTGGGAAAGGGTCAGCTATGAATCTGGAAGGAACAATACCATTGTAGAATATGCAGACTAGACACTGGTAATCATAACTAGCTCTTGATGTGGGACATTGATGTTCTCTACAGAAGGTGGAGTAGAGTCATCAAATAAAATATGGAAGTGGTTGTCATCCTAGAAATGACAACTATCCATATACCAATCATTNCAATCAAAATTGAGATCATACCAAACATAAATTTCTTTATTATATTCATCCTTGATGTCTTCCATAAAAAATCTCTCCTGCATGCTATCTAATGAATCTTGAATACTACAAAAATTATCATTGAGGCCATCTCCAAAGGCATCCAATTTGTGATACAATTGGGATTTGAATGCTTCAAGAATTTATTTGAGGGTTTGAGAGGAAATAACCATCTGATCAACCTATGAAATCTTTGGTCCTGCAGCCATCACGAAAAAACCCAAAAAATAGAACAATAAATTACTGCAGAAAAGTGCGGCGTTTTTCGAAAAAACCCTGAAAAACTATTGAATTTAAAATGCTCATAAATTCACTTCCCGGACTCCGTTTTGGCTGATTTGTTTTTTGAAATTGGGTGAAATTGTGAGAGGAAATCAGATCTATAATTTGTTTGGGCAAATTCATCCTCCAGATTCTACATAAATAAATAAAATCGCGCCGTCGTCCGTGGAAAAACCTGAAAATTTGCAGATTTTAAAACTTCAATATCTTGACTTCCCGGACTCTGTTTCAGACGATTTTGTTTTTCAAATTGGGTGTTTTTATGAGAGGAACTCAAATATACAACTTGTTTCTGCAAATTTTTCACAAAAATATACCAAAAATTTCTGGAATGTCACGGCCCTCTTTTTTCTTCTTCGAAAAAAAAAACTACAAAAATAAAAAATATTTACCTACAATGTCTGCCAAGGAAAGTGCTCTAATACCACTTTTTAAGAACCAAATAATAAATACAAAAGAACCAAAACATATATACAAGAAAAATATGCAAAATATCCTCTATTACTATCAAACCCTTGAGGTAGGGAAACACCATACAATGTATCCTATTATGGAAGAGATCCTCTCTTATTCACTTGCCTCTTCGAGGGGTCATCCTCGTAATGAGCTTCAAATCCCACTACATTATTTCTCTTCATGTCCCATTACATTTCTTGAACCTCTTTATACAGTGCTACCATCACCTAAGAACATTCTAGAGGAAGAATTTTCTAGAAGATTCCTCCTCTAGAATGTTCTTAGGTGATGATAGTACTATATAAAGGGGTTCAAGCAATGTAATGGGATATGAAGAGAATTATTGTATTGTGAACTATATCTCAATAGGAGGATGCCCCCTCGAAGAGACAAGTGAAAATGAGAGGATCCCTTCACTAATAGGATCCATTGTATGGTGTTTTCGTACCTCAAGGGTTTGGTAATAATAAAGTGTGGTTTCCTCTATCTTTCTCTATGGATCTATTTTTTATTCAGTATTTGTGGTGATTATATTTGCAGATCTGGTATAGGTACTTAACATCGACATACAATGCTACGTATATGAAACACCCACCTTCTTTGGAATATATGCACTGATCAACTTTTCTTCTCACCAACCCTAAACTAAGGATGTATATGTCAAAATGTTGGTACCACATCCTTGGTGATTTCTTTAGACCATAAAGGGATATTTTCATTTTGAACAACAAATATTTCTTTCCCTTTACTACAAATCCTTTAGGTTTTTTCATGTATATTTCCTCTTCCAGGTCCCCATGTAGGAACACTATCTTCACATCCATTTTTTCTATTTCCATATGAAATGTTGTAGCCAGAGGCATTAACACTCGAATGGAAGTTAATTTTGCAACAGGGGAAAAAATCTCACTGAAGTTGACTCCTTTGACTTGGGAATATCCTTTTGCTACTAGTCGAGCTTTAAATTTATCGACTTGACCTGTTGCGTTCATATTATTCTTGAATAACCATTTTCTACCGACAATCTTTCTTCCATTAGGTAATTTTACTAAGTCCCATGTCTCATTCTTGTGCAAGGATTCCATCTCTTCAACCATGGTGTCCTACCATAGTTTTCTCTCTGCTGAATCGACTGCCTCCCTAACCGAATTGGGCTCATTATCAGTGGAAGTTAACATGTATGTGGAACAAAATTCAGGTGAACTATACCTTTATATTGGTTTTCTTACTTTTTCTGACCTCCTTACAACCAGGGTCAATTGTTCCACCTCTTCTTCTGATTCAGTCGACTCATCTGAATCATATTCTTCGTCCCTTATTTCAAATCGCACCTTCTCTGGATTATTCTTAGTCTGAACAATTTCTTCAGGCTCAGACTTACTTCTGAATTCTCTGAAGACCACATATCGACTGTACATTGTTTTCCTTGATGTAAGATCATAGAGATTATATCCTTTCATTCCTTCTTTGTATCCAATGAAGATACATTTGACTGCCTCTTGTCCATCTTGCTCCTCTTTTCCTTGGGAACATGCGCAAATTGTTATAACCCTAAATTGCTCTACACATGCATACCTATCCTTTGGCCCTCTTACTTCCATTTTTTTYCCAAACCATCACTGAGTTTCTCTTCTAAAAAACACATTTTTTGAAGATGTACGCGCCCTGCACCAATACTTCCCACATACATACACTTACTGCACCACTATAGCCTGCGTACATACRCATGCTGCACCATTACAATTCACATATACTTGCAAAMGTTTCAAAAAATAAAAAATTTGCAAGGAATTCATTAAGATTATGGGATTTGCGGTAGTTTCCCAACTAATCCACCGCCCGGTGCCTATAGACCATCACCCAACCGAATAACCATCCTTTTGTCATATAAAAGGAGGAGTTGGGGTATAATTCCACATCTAGACATAAGTATAGTGAAACTATGACCATTTCACATCCCCTGCTTGCCCCAAGTAATTGCAACCCTTTTGTGAGAATTGCCTCAGAATTCCCCAATTTTTTGTTCTTCCTCCATCAGAAATCCATTCACTTCCCAAGAAGAGATCAGAAGGTTAAGAGGAGAAGCCATACAGAGGTGCACTTGAAGCTTGGTGAAGAGGAGCCTGGACCAGGTTCGTGGAGCAGTAGCCGACTTTGGTTGTAAAAGGTATAATCATTGAATTGTCAATAAAAGAAGTACTTTTCCAGTCCCAAATCATGGTGTACTGAATGTTTTTAGTGGTTTATGTTTTAATATTATAACACCTGTAGTGTCCCTAAGGCCGAGCCCTGTTGTAAATCATGTTCTGAAAGGAATTGTAATTATGTTTTATAGGATGGTGAGCCAAGTTTTTATAAGCTGGTGGCTTATGTGTTTGTTAGGCCAGGGGAGCTTAAGTGTTGAATACTAGGAGCCTACTGCTGTATATGTAATCATGTAGAACATTTAATAAATTTTTAAACACCGCCAGGTGCAGACCAACCACGATGAATGAGTGAAGGGGGACTGAGATTCCACAGAGTGGGAAAGGGATTAGGGGTTGTAAGGTGGGAAAAGGGGCTAAGTGTTAAGCCTAGGGGGCTTCAGCCTTGAGAATAATATTTTAATATTATTCCAAAAAGGCATGATAATTTCATGTTTTATCCTAAGTTCCTGACCAAGGGAAGGTGATGCGTGCTGGTGGAACGCATGCAGTCTCCAAGATGACAAGTGTCGACCCTGGAGGATGTGAATAAAACGACCAGGGTGGACTGTGAGAGGGGTTCCTTCTCCCATTTCGATCGGACAGCTTGAGCTTGTGTGGGCTCTGAGCAGTATGACTGACCCAAGTTCTGCAGAGAACCTTCGTGCGTCCCTGTGATTCGAAAAGCCTGTATCTGGCTCGGAGAAAACCTGTGAATTCTTCTGTTCTGAACCAAAAATTCTGTGTGGTGTTTGGGGAATCCGTGTGCAACCTCTGTCTGAAATGGAGCCTGTGCATGAAGCCTCTATCTCGAAGCCATGACCGTGAGACCATTTTGACATTTTTGAACCCGTTTTGAGGAAGCCAGTGTCTGTATTTCCGTGGGTTATTGCAGTTGCGCAGTGCTAGACTGTGTATGGCTTGTGACTAGTTGTGAAACACTCTCTCTAGGTGAGAGTGGTGTTTGAGGTTGGATGAACAGGTGGTTTTGGCCTGTGAGCGTCTCTCTCTAGGTGAGAGAGTGCGTAGAGGAAGGAGAGAACTCCTGGAAGGAACCCTATAGCTGCCACAGAGCCCAGAGACTTCCGGTCCGGTCTGTTGTTGTAACCCAAGGCAAGGGAGGTTAGTAGCCGAAGGACTGTCCAGGTGATAGGGAAGGTGTATACTCCTGGGGTGGAACAGACATGTGGGGAATGAGGGTCTATGGGTAGTGAGCATGAGTGGTTCCTGGGAAAGAATCCCTTCCTTGTGGCTGTGTGTTGTTTTCCCTGTAACCTCAGCCTAGCCTAGGATTCGTTGTCTCAGGGTGGAGCTTAGTCCTAGCTCGGGGGTGACCCACTGCTGAGCTTGATGAGCAGTGCCGTCTAAGGCTGGGAGTTTCAGGGAAGGATTGCACTTGGTTGGTGAAATCTACCACTGTTAAAAGATAAGTATCAGAGGATGTTAATTTATGATTTTTCATCTCTGTATGATATTATAACTAACAAGTATTCCGCTGTGTATATGAATTGATGTTAAATAGTATTGGTTGTTGATTATGGCAGTAAATCATATGATTACTCTGTGTTTGAATGTGTTTAACTTGTTTTAAATGCATGTTATTAATTGAGAGTGAGAATGTTGTTATTCCACGTAGTAGCACCTGTACCAGTATGAAAGGGGTGTTACAGTTTGGGATCAGAGCCCAGGTTTCGACACTGAGCCTAGATGGGCTAACGAAGTGGTCTTTGGACCGAGGGTGTGAGGATAAATTGCGCCTGGAGGACCAATTTCGGACCCTGGCATGCTCCATAGTGTCAAGGAGTTACTTGACATGTTTATAAGCTCAGGAGGTGTAGCGGTGTTATGAAACCGCAATCAGTGTGGTATAAGTCCACAGGAAGAGAGAGGACTCCACACCAGCAGTGATGGAGGAGCCTTAGCATCTGTTTGGGAGGGAAATGGTGAACCTTCATGACCTTTGGATCAGGAAAATGTGCACAGGGTTTAAAAACCCATTCTGATATGCACAGAAACCTGAGAATCGTGATACGCGAATTCCCGAAAACCCGAAAATCATGGAGATCTATGCGGTAGATCTAGGAGGAAGGCTCGACTGTCAGATCTGACGGAATCATGCTTGAGTTAGTCATGAAACCTTTTGGATTTCACAAAATCAGAATTTCAGAAGTTGGGGGTTGGAAAGGAGAGTGAAACGGGAAGTCTCAAGTACCAAAACCCCGAAACCCGAAGTCTCGAAGTCCTAAAACTCGAAACCCTGAAATCTTGAAACAGTGTACACACAGATCGTAGAGGAGAACTTGACTATTGGATTCTTGTTTAGAAAGGACATGGGTGCGTGAACGTGTACCACATGCCAGTGATTCAAGAAGATAGGTGAGAGTGGTGGGACCCCGATGACATCACCAAAGGTGACGTGGATTCTCCAGAACGCGCCACACGCCACTATGATTGAGGGTAACAACTGTGTTGTGGACCCAGAGAGTAAAGCGAATTGGAAATTTGGATTTAGGGAAATGTAACGACAAAAGTTTGGGAGTCACTAAATAAGTGAACTTCCGGGTATCGAAAAACCGAAATCCCAAAGTTTCGGGTATCGAAAACCCAAAGTCCCGAAAATCCCGAATTTAGCAGAGCTGAACAAGAAGCTCAAAAACCTTATTGAATCGAAACGATTGTGTATTTGTTCGTATGGGCTTATGAATGTTGTAGATTATTTCCCTGAGGGATTATTATCCTGACAAACTTTGGATTGAATTGCACATTGTGTGTGCAGAGTTCAACAAGTGTCAGGACAACCGAAAAACCGACGTCGAGTATGGAATGGGAAGAGGTGTAGATTGCCTCCGAAACAGAAGACGAACGGGAAGGAAAGGATGTCAACGTGGGAGTTGAAGGATCGAACTCCAATGGACATGGAAAAGAGAAGGATAAGGAGGGGCATGTGATGAAAATCATCGAGGGATTGCAAAGAGATGCCCAGGCTCGCCGAGATGATAGCAGAAATCTCATGAGAGTCAGGGATCAATAGGGTGAATTCAACTTAAAAATGTTGAAAAGCCTGGAAAGAATAGAAAGGAAATTGGAGAGGGGGAGAGACTCAAGCAAGACAGGGAGTCGCAGAACCCCTGAGAGAAGAAGGATGTCAAGAAGCATCAGGACTCTCGAGAGAAGAAGGAGGTTGAGGAGTGGTAGAAGACATCTTAGTCACTCCCAAAGACATTCCAGTAGGCAGACACACAGCAATTCAAGCTCGTCTCCTACCAGAAAACACCAGAAATATGGAAGGGATGAATTGAAAGGGAAAATCAACAAGATTAAACCGCCTATGTTCGATGGTGAACATAATAAGGAAGAAGATGCCGAAACATGGTTGTTGGGCATGAATAAATACTTCCAACTGCAGAATTATTTTGCCCATGCAGAAGGAAGAATTGCAATGTACCATCTGAAAGGAAAAGCATCCATGTGGTGGGATCAATTGGTAAAGGTGCAACACATCAGAGAGAAAGAGGTCGTGTGCAAGGTGTTTAAGAGGTATTTCAAGAATAAATACCTGACCAAAAGATACTACGACCAAAAGATGAAGGAGTTCTTCGAACTCAAGTTGGGTAGCATGGCTATTAATGAGAATGAACGAAGTTTTCTGGAACTACTAAAGTATGTTCCATTCATAAAAGATGAGACTGTCAAAATTCAGAGGTATCTGAGTGGACTGCCACCTTCCATGGGTTACAAGATTCAGTATGATGATCCTAAGACTATGGAAGAAACCATAAGAAGGGCGAAATGATTGTATGAACAACAAAGAGAAAATCCTACCTTTCGGAAGGCTTGGGATGACCAGAAGAGGTTTAAGAAGGAACAGAGGCAGAAGGGAAACAAGCCTCCCTTTTTCAGGAATAGTCCTTGGGGACAATCATCTTTTAGAGAGCCCAAGAAAGTTGAAGGGAGTGAGCAGATGCCAAGGCCGCCACCTATGGAGTGTTGGGGCTGTAAAGGGAATCATAGGTACAGAGACTGCCCCCACAGAAAGATAAAGTGAGAACTGTCCATACTGTTTAGCAAGATGAAACAGTGGAGGATATGGGTAGCAGAATGCCAAGGATCTATGCAGCCCTGGACAATAAACAAGAAAAATTTCAATTGCACATGATTGAAGTTTAAGGTACAATCAACAACCGACCACTTGTTATTTTAATAGATCCAGGGGCTAGCCATAGTTATATAGATCCTAGAGTGGTGGACAGTTTGCATCTAACGAGAAGAAAACATGAAAAGACTTGGCTAGTGAAGTTGGCCACAGGAACCAAAAAGAAGGTCACTGAATTGGTTAAGTCCTGTTCAGTAGACATGAAAGGAATGAGCACTAAGGCTGAATTGAATATTTTTCCTTTAGGCTCATACGATTGCCTAAGTGGGATGGACTGGTTGGACCAGCACCATACCCTGCTGGACTGTCATAATAAGAAGTTTACATGCCTGGATGAAAAGGGAAATCAGGAAACTGTCCAAGGAATTCCAAGGGCCGTGGCTGTTAGGGAAATCTCAGCCATGAAGTTGAAGAAATGTTACCGGAAAGGATGTCAGTTATTTGCAGCTCGGGTGGAAGAAGCACTCAGTGATGCAGTCTCGAACCTGGAAGACCATGAGGTACTCACAGAGTTCAAGGATGTATTTCAGGAGGTACCTGGACTACCTCTGAAGAGGGACATCAATTTTTCTATAAATCTGATGCTAGGAGCAGCTCTAGTTTCAAAATCCCCATATATAATGAGTACACCAGAGCTAAAGGAGTTGCAATTGCAGCTCAAAGAGCTACTAAACAAAGGATACATTCTCCCCAGTGTGTCACCATGGGGAGCCTCGATCCTATTTGTGAAGAAGAAATATGGGACGTTGAGGCTGTGCATTGATTTTCGGCAGTTGAATAAGGTCACTGTCAAGAACAAGTATCCTCTACCAAGGATTGATGATCTTTTTGATCAGTTGAAGGATGCAAAAATATTTTCAAAAATAGACCTCAGATTTAGATATCACCAAGTGAGAATAAATGATGAGGACATCAACAAGACCGCCTTTAGAACAAGGTATGATCATTATGAGTTCATGGTGGTGCCCTCTGGACTCTCCAACACGCCTTCTATTTTCATGTGCTTAATGAATGGAGTGTTCAGAGATTATTTGGACAAGTTTTTCATAGTCTTTCTAGATGACATATTGGTGTATTCCAAGACAGAGGAAGAACATGAGAAACACCTGAGAATGGTGTTGCAGGTGTTGAGAGAACACCAGCTGTACACAAAATTGAGCAAGTGCTCATTTTATCAAAGGCAGATTCATTACTTGGGGCACATTATATCAAAAGAAGGTATCACTGGGGATCCTGAAAAGGTTGAGGCCATTCAAGAATGGTCAGCACCAAGGAATGTGGTGGAGGTTAGATATTTTATGGGTCTAGCAGGCTACTTTAGAAGGTTTATAGCCGGATTCTCAAAGATAGCTCATTCTATCACTTCCTTTCAAAGGAAGGAGAAGAAGTTCCAGTGGACTGAAGAATGTGAGAGTAGCTTCCAGTGATTGAAGCAGCTGCTAACCAGTGCTCGAATCCTGAAGATTGCATATCCAAATAAGGATTATGTGGTGTGCATAGATGCGTGTAAGGAGGTACTAGGAGGAGTTCTCAGCCAAGAAGGATTTGTAGTTTGTAATGAGTCTTGAAAGTTGAAAGAGCATGAGAGGAATTATGCCACTCACAATTTAGAGTTGGAAGTAATCATCCATGCCTTGAGGAAATGGATACATTACCTCATGGGCAAGAGATTTGAGTTGAGAATAGACCACAATAGTCTGAAGTATTTATATGATCAGCCGACTTTAAATGCCAGGCAAATCAGATGACTGGAGTTTTTGTGCGAATATGACTTTGATATCAAGCATATCAAAGGGAAAGAAAATAAGGTGGCTAATGCACTCAACAGAAAAGTGCACGAATTACATGATACAACCATTAGCATGTACAGGACTAAGATGAAAGACAGAATTTTGGAAGTTGCAAATGCTAATTTGCAGTACAGAGGTCTAGTAGTAAAACTACAACAGCGTGAGAGACCACAGACCAAGGAAAGTTACATCTTGGGAACTGACGGCTTACTTCTGTATAAAAATAGAGTGTATGTACCCAATGTCCGAGAATTGAAGCTGGCAATTCTAAAATAAATGCATAACGTGGCTTATGCTAGACATCCCGGATATCAGAAGATTGTGGCAGCAGTCAAAAGCCATTACTTTTGGCCGGTTCTAAAGAAGGAAATCGCTGAATACATCACCAGATGTATGGAGTGCCAGAAAGTTAAGGCTGAGCATAGGCACCCAGCAGGGTTGCTGCAACCTTTACCCATTCCTGGGTGGAAATGGGACGTGGTAACAATGGATTTTATCACCGGACTGCCCAGAACAAGGAAGCAACATGATTCAATCATGGTGGTGGTGGACAAGATTACAAAAGATGCCCATTTTATTCCATTGAAAACCACCCACAGAGAAGCTGATGTTGTTGATATCTTTTTAAAGGAAGTTTCACACTTGCACGAAATTACTAAGACAATTGTGTCTGATAGGGACCCGAAATTCACCTCAAATTTTTGGAAAGGACTGTTCAAAGGATTCAGAACGAATCTGAACTTTAGTACAACATATCATCCTGAGTCTGATGTTCAGACAGAGAGGGTGAATAGGGTAATAGAAGACATACTGCGAATGTATGTGATGGATAAACCATCAAGGTGGGAAGACTACCTGCATTTGGTAGAATTCGCCTACAGTAATGGGTATCATGCATAATTGAAGATGAGCCCATTCGAAGCACTTTATGAAAGAAAGTGCAACACTCCAGTGAGCTGGGATAATCTAGCTGACAAATCAGTAGTTGGGCCTGAACTGCTCAAAGAGATGGAAGATCAAATGATAAAAATTAAATGGAATCTGAAAGCTACCCAAGATAGGCAAAAAAGTTACACTCACAGTAATAGAAACCACAGAGAATTCAAAGTGGGTGACCATGTTTTCCTAAAAGTAAAAACTAACATGAGTTCCCTGAAGTTGGGAAATTGCGCCAAGTTGGCAGCAAGATTTTGTGGGCCATTTGAAATCCTGGAAAGGATTGGGCTAGTTGCATACATGCTTGCATTACCTGCATCTATGAATATACATAATGTGTTTCATGTTTCATTGCTTAAGAAATATGTACCTGATGCTAATCATGCTATTGATTGGAATGTGATTCAAGTGGAACCAGAAGGTGTCCTGTAAGTGCATCCTGTGCGCATATTGGACAGGAAAAGAAAATAGCTCCGGAATTGAGCTATAGAGCTTGTAAAGGTCCAGTGGACCTAGTACGGTCCTGAGGAAATGACATGGGAGCATGCAGATGCTATGTGGGAAGAGTACCTGCATCTTTTTGAAAATTTTGAAAAGCTTGCAGAGACAGTGTAAGTTGCACCAAGGACATTGCAGAAATAAGGGGAGGGGGATTGTAGTGTCCCCAAGGCCGAGCCCTGTTGTAAATCATGTTCTGAAAGGAATTGTAATTATGTTTTATAGGCTGGTGAGCCAAGTTTTTATAAGATGGTGGCTTATGTGTTTGTTAGGCTAGGGGAGCCTAAGTATTGAAGGCTAGGAGCCTATTGTTGTATATGTAATCATGCAGAACATTTAATAAATTTGTAAACACTGCCAGTTGCAGACCAACCACGATGAATGAGTGAAGGGGGACTGAGATTTCACAGAGTGGGGAAGGGATTAGGGGTTGGAAGGTGGGAAAAAGGGCTAAGTGTTAATCCTAGGGGGCTTTAGCCTTGGGAATAAAATTTTAATATTAGTCCAAAAAGGCATGAGAATTTCATGTTTTATCCTAGTTCCTGACCAAGGGAAGGTGATGCGTGCTGGTGGAACACATGCAGTCTCCAGGGAGACAAGTGTCGACCCTGGTGCATGTGAATAAAACAACCAGGGTGGGCCATGAGAGGGGTTCCTTCTCCCATTTCGATCAGACAGCCTGAGCATGTGGGGGATCTGAGCAGTACGACTAACCTGAGTTCTGAAGAGAACCTTCGTGCGTCCTTGTGATCCAAAAAGCCTATATCTAGCTTTGATAAAACCTGTGTACTCCTCTGTTCTAAACCAAAAATTCTGTGTGGTGTCTGGGGAATCCGTGTGCATCCTCTGTCTGAAATGGAGCTTGTGCGTGAAGCCTCTGTCCCGCTGCCGTGACCGTGAGACCATTTTGCCATTTTTGAACCCGTTTTGAGGAAGCCAGTGTCTGTATTTTCCATGGATTGTTGCAGTTGCGCAATGCTGGACTGTGTATGGCTTGTGACCAGTTGTGAAACACTCTCTCCAGGCGAGAGTAGTGTTTGAGGTTGGATGAACAAGTGGTTTTGGCCTGTGAGCATCTCTCTCTAGGTGAGAGAGTGCGTAGAGGAAGGAGAGAACTCCTGGAAGGAACCTTGTAGCTGCCACAGAGCATGAAAACTTTGGGTTCGGTCTATTGCTGTAACCCAAGTCAAGGGAGGTTAGTAGTCGAAGGAATGTCCAGGTGACATAGAAGGTGTATACTCCTAGGGTGGAACAGGTATGTGGGGAATGAGGGTCTGTGGGCAGTGAGCGTGAGTGGTTCCTGGGAGAGAATCCCTTCCTTGTGGATGTGTGTCGTTTTCCCTGTAACCTCAGCCTAGCCTAGGATTCCTTGTCTCGGGGTGGACCTTAGTCCCAGATCAGGGGTGACCCACTACCGAGCTTGATGAGCAGTGCATTCTAAGGATGGGAGGTTCATGGAAGGCCTGCACTTGGTTGGTGGAATCTACCACTGTTAAAAGATAAGTATCAGAGGATGTTAATTTATGATTTTGCATCTCTATATGATATTATAAGTAACATGTATTCCACTGTGTATATGAATTGATTTTAAATAGTATAGATTGTTGATTATGGTAGTAAATCGTATGATTACTCTGTGTTTGAATGTGTTTAACTTGTTTTAAATGCATGTTATTAATTAAGAGTGAGAATGTTGTTATTCCGCGTAGTAGCACATGTACCAGTATGAAAGGGGTGTTACAACACCTAACCCTTATTTGTATATGAATTTCATGCTTGCCTGTCTTTGAATGCAGGCCAGCCTTGGGAGGAGGCATGCAGTCAGCGAAGCGTTCAAGCACGAGAGGATCAACACTGGATGCGGAGTAGAGGTACAATTACTCGATCCTTCTTATATTTTATTTTATTGTATGAGTCTTGGGTATGTTTGGGGTAGTTATAGAAGTAGTTGAATTTTAGATGGTTGTCGATCTACCTACATTGTAAACCTTGGTGTAGTCATAGGGGGGTTTTTCCCGCTAGCAAAATTGGCGACCATACTGGGGAAGCCTTTAGGGTTTAGGGGATTTTCGAGTTGTCTGATTGGTTTTCCTACCGTTTGAGTTTCTGTTGAGTCCTCTGAGTCTTTTAAGGGATTTTGGTCACCTTCGGGTGCCATACCAGTTCTCCCTTCCCTATAAGTCTTTCTATTTTCTTTCTTTTTTGAGGAAGTGCAAAGGTGTACGCACCCTATTTTGGGTCAACCCACATACATACGCGCCCTTCTCAGTAAATAACCTGTGTACATATGCAGGCTACTGAAGTATCAATAGCGTACCTGGTTCAAGAATTTTTTTTTGAAAAAGAGGTAGCCAACCTCTTTCCTGATTGAGGTTTATACTTCTCAGGTTTCTTGACATAGTTTAGAGTCTCTGTTTTTACAACCATATCTTGGGTTAGAATTAAGATTACTTGGTTTCTTGGTCTTCTTGTGTTTCCTAACATTTTTAGCTTATTTTTAGCTTGAATTTTAAGAAAAATGAGTTGCATTCATCAGTTTATTTTAGCATATTTTGGGGGGGGCATGAATCGTGTATTGATCAGTTTCTTTTAACATCTTTTGTTACTTCTTCTTTGATTGGAAGAAAATACAAAAAAAAAACACTTAGTTGTTTAGGTCTCTTTCTTTCTTTTCATTTCATTTGCATTGTTATTTGAAAAAGAAAAAAGAAAATAGCATAGTGTTGTGTTTTCTTCTCATCTTGAAATCATTTCATAAGAAAAATAAGAAATATAATCCTTCTTTGCTAGTATTCTTATAAGTTTCATTTTTCGCAAGAGTCTTAACAACATCAGTTTCACTACCACACCCTTTTTGAGTAAATCAAGCCATTAAAAAGAATGATAAATCTAAAATTAATTAGACTTTTATGTTTGTAGGGTCAACCAACTAGTTTAGGGTTAGGGCCTTGAATTAGGTTGGAGAGGAAAGTCATCAAGGTCATTAAACAAACATTGGATTCAGAGCTAGGGAGTGTTAAAGTCTAGTGACGTAAAATTTATCCGGGACCCCCCTCTAACAAAGGGGCTAAACACGAGGTCACGTGAGGAAAGGCAATGGAGATAACCCCTCCAAAGATAGACTAAACTTAGTGGAGAACGCATATTGAGGATCTGTCATGGGAATACTACCGACTACATTTTCCTATGGAGCTTCGTGGACCTCGAATCCATTAAAGATCCCCTGTTTTCTTCCGGACCACTTGCTTTCGATACCCTCTATAGGATTCAGACTTGCTATCTTGCCCATTGTGGTCCACCCAATTGTCGAGTATACCCGCCTAGTGACTGTTTGCGAGCTGGAAACTTAGTTTCCCATTTTCTAGGGACTTACACGGGTGACTATGGAGGGTAAACTGTGGTACCTAGGGCAGATGTCAGGTCACACTTTACAGATTATAACTAGAGGGTGCTTCCTTGGTACTTGGCTGGCGTCACTGTTGTTATTAGAATAATCGGTAGGTGCGGACACTAACAGATCTCCCTAGATCCACCTGGATCTAGAACAAAAAAGAACATGACATGACTCTTTCCCTAAGTTTTGACCATTGAATTAGCTAGTAGGAAGGAACAAGTAACATACCTTTGTATCACTTCCTAGGGTCTCTGTTGCTCCCGCTTCGCTCCGGTGCTCTCGTGAGGTCAATACCAAGACAACACAAACCAACCAAAGTGAAGATAGAAAAATATATTCAACTGTCAACTTATGTGTATGATCAAGGAATTACACAATAAAGTGAGAATAGCTTTATGGGAAAGGGACATGTCGCTGTATCATATTATTGGAAAGTAAAAATTACAACATGATCACCTTGATGTCGCAAGCTTCCTTTTGGTGGCTCTTGGCTCCAACACACACACTTTCTCAATCCTTGTATGAAGAAGATCAAATCCTCTTGATAGACTTGCTAGAGTCTCCAAGCTCCTGTTCAAGCTAGGTCCTTCACACAATTCTTTCACCAATTCTCCAATGAATCTTGCTTAACCTTTTCCATGAGAATTCCCTCAATATATAGGAGAGAATGATATAGTTACTTGGATAAGAATGATCCCACAATATCAGGGAATCCAGTACAAGGATAACCATTCGAATGCCAACCCATTCTTCTAGAATATTCCCTTCTAGAACCATCGAGAATTCATCCTTTTCCATGCTTTAGGATGAGTTCACACCCTAGCTATTCAGCACAGTGCAAGAAGTTTGCACCCTGGATTAAGGCAGACTGCAAGAATGGGTCATTCTTGCACCCTAATATATTAGTAGCCTGCGAACCCTCTTCAAAAGTGAGTTTTCTGGGAAGATATGAAAGTAACTTTTCTTAGGAGAAAGTTCTTATGAAGAGCCTGAGTACACCATCATTAATACACCATCATGATGACCAAAATCATGGGTAACAACTGTTCTTCTTACTAGATAGGCGTCTGCTTGATTTGTCTTTAGGAATGTTTAGTGTGTGCTCTATGCTTCCTAGTTTTCCATAGTGAGTTAGTCAGTGATTGCTTTGGGTCTTTGACCTAAGGTGGTACACTTCCCACTCTATTGGTCATGAGGAATTTTCGGTCTTCCTCTTAGAAATGTGGAGCTACCTCTTTATAAGCATTGTTTTTTATACCACTAGTTCACTAGAGGAACTGTGTGAGATTTTTACAGACTTAAACGATCTTGCAAGGAGAGAACCTATGCATAAGATCTTTGATGCAGGAGCATCGTAAGCAGCCAACCATGCAAGCGTAAAGCGGGAGACAAATGGAAAAGCACCAGCACACATTTTGAAATGTTTTGAAGATTAATAAATGTATATTAATGTAATAGCCAACGAAAGCGTACTTACATTTATATCTTGGAGTTGTGAACAGATATTGAGATATTACTCTCATCTGTCGGATGTAATAGGCATTTAAGTCTATTTAATGAAACTAGGTGGATGTAATTTAATAGATTAGACAGTTTAAGAGCGTAGGAGGGAAAACAGATTATAGACACCCTCACCCTTGTATCGGTATCAAGAAGGAGAATTAACAAGATAGAGAATTTGGTAAGCTATTGAGCTGTAGAGAAGAACCCATGTACAGGAACACTTTAGTTAATATATAAATATTTGACTCAATTTTCATGGTGCTATGATGCTTACTGTTTACATTAGTTAAATGGCATGTTCACAGTTGTTTTGTTTTCTCTGCTACGCATTTGTTTCAATGCTATGTTGTGTGTATGATTTCATGTTGAATGTATGAATTCTGAGAGAAAAGAAGAATGCGTTTCAATTTTTTCTCTTTCCGAGAGTTCCTGCAAGGAGTGCAGTGAACGTCCGCAAGGTGTGCATTGATGTGGGTCTGAGTTTTATCTCATAAAGATCAGGAGAGATATCATTGTTCTCATACCAGCATAAGTGCAGGAGAAATGCAGAGCCGTGCAAGGTGTGCACAGGCTGGTTGAAGCCTTAGAACTTATCAACTAAGGTGAAGGCTGAAGGACTACTGTTGCAAAAAGTGCACAGGGTCGAATACTCAAATAACCATAGGTTAATTGAAAGTTTGCCGCAAGGAGTGCGAGTAGGATTCCTTTTGGAGACTTGAATTTGAAAGTGAGAGATCATGAGGGATAGCACCTTTGAAGTGTTCAAAGGGAGGTGGAGATCGAAATCTTCTCACAGAGGTCAAGTTCAAGTGGAAGAATTCCAAGTCATTTTTGGCCAGAGATCCTTGAGAAGAGTGAACGAATGGTGAAATTTATTTGTGGGGAAGTGCCGAAATCCCGTGGACCATTGGATCTTGTATATCTGTGAGGAGGTTAATATTGAGTGTCTTTTAGCATTCAGAATCTCAGGAGGAGTAGCGAATGTTGGATGAGAAGAAACAAGAACCATTGATCTCACGCATGGATTTTCGCTATTTCAGAGTTTGGGAAATAGAGGAAGCTGTGATTTTTGAATCAAGAGTTTCAAACTCCCAGTCCGTTAAATCCTGAAAGAAGTTGGGCCGTTAGGTCTAGCAGCAAGGACCAATAGTCATCAGATCCAGAAGAAGGTGCAAGGGATTTAATCCCTGGGAAGCCACACAGAAGGGTAGAACGGGCAGCAGAAACTTCGAGGGATAAGTGTCGATTTACCGTGAGTCGTCGGATCCAGAAAAGGTGCGCTAGGTTTTAACCTTGTAATAGTAGAAGTAAGAGGACTCATCAACTCCCAAAAGCATCAGGACCATCCATTTTGGAGGATAGGTGTCAAATATCCAAACCCATCGGGGATTTGGACACTAGGAGTTCAAGGAGAAGGAGTCGTGAGACAAGAAGTCCCGGCTCACGAAATTGCGAAGCGATCGAAACCGTTCATCAAGGAGGACATGTGGCGAGTGGTCAAGGTTTGGGGAAAATATTGAAAGGGTGTGGTCGTCGATCTAGTGGGATCATGTTCATCGGTTCAAGAGGAATCTGAACCGTTGATCTCTCAAGGGGGATATTTCGGCATTTCTGGATCCGAGAGTTCGAAGGACCTAGAATCGTTTGCAGTCGGAATCACGAAATCGAAAATCATGAAACCCCAAAAGCATTCAAAGGAATAGCACTAGGTCACAGGACCAGTCATATGAAAAGTGACTTAAGGGAGGACCTAAGGAGCCATTAGACCCTTTCAGGTTTCAGCATTTCGAAAGACAGAGAATAGGAGGAACACTTGCATCATGATTCCCCAAATCATGAAAAGCCGGTAGTGCTTTGACGTTAAGCACATGGTCATAGAGTGGTGGTCACATGAACGATGACTAAGGGAGGATCCAGAGCCATTAATCCCTTTTTGGCATTTCGACGACTAGGAGTTGGAGGGACAAGGAGTCAACCCCTCCACATCACGAAACGCGAAAATTGGAGAGCCGGTTGGATGTTATCCGCTAGTCACGGGACCGTGGTCATATGAGTCAGGAGAGAAGGTAGGAGCTAGTGGGAGCTAGGCTCTATTTCAGGGTTTGGTGATTCGAAGGACAAGGAGCCTGGGAGAGCTCGCATGCAGGAGTCCCGAAACCCTGAAATGTGAAAGGTGTGTTGTTTATGCCTTGGGTCATAGCCCGAGGTCACCAGATAAAAAGGGACCTATGGATTCATTCGAAGGGTTCCAGCAAGAGCCGAAGAGCCATTTCGACTCATAAGAAGATCGATCCAGAGACCAGGAGGTCACAGAACCCTGTTGAGGTAGGGGGACTACATCAATCTTCATGGAAAACATTACTAACAATACCAACCAAGGAACCCCTTCACAAGGGGATTCTTATGCTTTTCCTTTCTTCGGAAATGTTGGTGTCCCTTTGATGGCCACTTTGTACATTCCCGGGTTGAATGTGGGACTACCAGTTTGGTTGGGTACCATTCCAAATGTCCTGAATGCGCTTGACGCTTCTCAGTTAAGAAATTTATGTCATGGGCATCATGTTTATGTTCCTTCGTCAATGAAATATTATCCTCCTCCTTCTACCTTCTCTGGTGAAAGTATAGATACTAGTAATCATAAGTATAAATGAAATAGAAAGAGGAAGAATAGGAAGAAGACATCACCAACCTCTGCGAGTCATGTTGGATATAGATCACCAACCTCTGCAAGTCATGTTGGATATAGTTTCTTAGCCTATGCAAGTCATGCTGGGGGAATGAACCCAACCTCTACAAGTCATGTTGGGGGGAAAATTCCAGTCACTTCTAGTCATATTGGAAATAGGTTTGTAGCCTCTACGAGTCATGTTATCGACCCATCACCAATCTCTGCAAGTCATGTTGGAGATGTGAAACCAACTACTACTAGTCATGCTGGGGGCATTGATTATGTTGAGAAACCTATACAGATAGGACATAAGCCTAAGTTCCCTTGTAATCTTTGCAAGGGAGATCAACTTACTCATTTGTGCCCTGGCATTCCAGAGGTACAAAGATTGCGGTCCCTATCTGCAAGATCTTCTGATTCTGAGTGTTCTGAGGTTTTCTCATAGCCTATTCAGCTAGTGGTTGAAAAAGTGGTCACATCGATGTAGTATTCAACTGATCCCACTCCTATTTTGGGGGGTGATGTGCCTGTAGACCATGTTGTCTTGCAACTTATTCATCTAGTGGTTGATAAAGTGGTCACGCCAATGCGGTCTTTGACTGATCGCACTCTTCTCTTAGAAAGTGTTGAGTCTACCAAAGTGGTCACGCTGATGCAATCTTTGGTTGATCCCATTCTTCTCTTAAGGAGTGATGTGTCTACCGACCATGTTTTTAGCATTTATAGTTCAATACTTTTAGAACAAGGGGGCTTTTCGCTCACTTCGAGAAAACCCCCTCGAAGCCCTAGGATGGTTTCCTTTGATTGGAATGACCTTGTTGAGCCTCGTCTTACTTCTTCAGCACCCTTTCAAATAAGGGTTGAATTTAATTCAACAAAAAATTATCCATGTATTGTGGATGAAGGAGCCTCTGCAAGTATTTTTTCCTCTGCGGTTTGGAAAGTCTTGGAATCTCCCGAGCTTGTGTCTGCTTCACATGAGCTGTTGGGTTTTGAAAAACATCCTAGTGAATATTTGGGGGTTATTCCTTAGTTTCCTATCTTGTTAGGTGGGAAGACTGTCCTTGTTGATGTTATAGTGGTGCAAGGCCCGTTAGATTTCAATATGATTCTCAAGCGTGATTATGTATATGCTATGAACGTTGTGGTGTCTACGCTTTTTCGGGTGATGAATTTCCCTCATAATGGAATCATTGTCACTATCAACCAGATAGCATCTGATAATCACCATCCTAATTCAACATTATTTTAGGCTGCCCCTTTATATGTTCCTAGTGTTTGTGTAGAATATACGCCACCACGGGTTAATTGTGTGGCATTTTATCCTTGATTTTCAATTGCTCCTGAGCAGAAACTTGTTCACTCATGTTTTCCTTCTCGAGACATCGTCTGGACAATTGATCCATTGGTTTATCCAATGGGGGCATGGGAGCCCTTGCTTCCCCCTCTTGGTACAAGTGATCTCATCGGGATTACTTGAGAAAAGTATCCCTCTAGAGTCTTCTTTAATCCCTTTCCAGAATCTCTAAACATGAAAATATTTTCGAGCGATCTTGTTTCCCTTCACCCTCGCCAAACTTAAATTTGAAGGCACATCTATCCAATGATAGTTTACCACTTTTTCGGTTTGGATGGTCAATTGTATGAATAAAGGTATACTCTAGGAACCTCGGTTCACTAGAAGAGTATTCTCAGGTATAAGTTTAACCCTTTTTCGGGCCCAAGGGACTAAATTTATGAAAAAAGAACATTCTCCTTGGTTTTGGTTTATCACCTTTTTCGGGCCTTGGAGATTACTTACAAAAAAGGAACCCCCACAGAGTCCATAGTTAAATTCTTTTCAGACTCCCTAAAATTGAAACGATCGCTGAGTGACCTTGTTCCTTCACACACATTAAATTGGTCTAGAAGAACATCTACTAGCATGAGTTTACCCCTTTTTCTGGCCTGTGGATTATGGAGGAAAAAGGTACACCTCAGGAGATTCATATCACCGAGAGAGTTTTCCTCAGTAAATTTTATAATTTTTCGAGCTAAGGAGACTAAATCCAGAAAAAGGTTGTGAGTCCATAGTTAAGCTCTTTAAAGACTCCTTAAAATTGAAAATATTGTCGAGTGATATTGTCTTTTTCACACTCGTTAAAATGGTTTTGAATAGACATCTTTTCGGTGCTAGTTTACCCATTTTTAGAACTGACTAGACTATTTTTGAAAAAGGTACCCCTTGGAATCTTCTTTTACGTTTTTTCAGACTCTCTAAACGTGAAAAAACCACCGAGCTTACCTTCTATGGGTTCGTTAAAAATTACATTGAAGGGGGTTTCATTGTGTCTTGCTAATCTCATTTGCATATCTGCGTCTTTGGCCTAATGCCGACTCCATGTTGCTCTCAATTGAACCTTTGAAGGATTCCTTATATGCAAGACTTGTAGCACTTTGCCTCTACGACCGGACACCTTGACCCATGGAGGAATTTTCCTCGAGTGTCATTTTCCTGCACATGTCTCCTTGCTCTGAGAATTAGTGTGTTCCTTGTGCTTAGAACTAGTATGCTTTCTTGTGACACTCATTCCTCCTTTGTAATGTATCATTCTTTTATTCTTTTTCAAGATATTTAAAAAATTGAAAAAGACAAAAAAATAAAAAACCCCAAAAAGAGGGGATGGGAAATATATATTCTTTTTTGGCAGCACAATGAGTTTCCATTGGACAAAGAACATCCTTATGTTTGTTCGTCAAGCTTTGGGATCTAATATGACCTTAGGAAGTTGTTCTTGCTACATAGAGTTGTGTCCTCCTCTGTTTGGTTACTCTTCCAAACACATGGAGAGTTTGTGTTGCTTCCTACATCGTGAACTTATGTCAATGTCATGCTTCTTGAGTCTGATCATATTTCATGCTTTTGTCCACAGAAAGTTTCACCCAACCTGATTCGTCCCTTCTGCAGTTTTTCTCTTGAATTCATGACCCGACCATACCGAAAGCCCAATCAAGTCCTGGTTCAAAATCAATGAAGTTCTCTGCTTGATTATCGAGATCCTCTTGTCTTTTCTCAATGAACCATTGAAGAACTTTGTGTAGTGAAGTCATACACTCACATTGTACTCCTATCTGAGTTTTGAATATCTTGAAATTTTTGCTTGAGCTATGAAGACCTCATCTCCAGCCATCAGGTAGTATTGGCTTCTTGAAGATGGATACTATACTCATATATCTTTGATTTCGAGATGTAGATACACTGTGTATTTCTCATAGCTACACTTTATACAGTTATATGACATGTATCTGTAGTGTATTTGATTGGAAACCATGATTTATTTCATCTCAAGCATGGGTATGCCTGCCTCGGAGAGACAAATGTTATCTTTGCAGATGACACCTCCTGAACTCTGGTCCCGAGCTCACTTGTTTCGTACATTGGAGAAGATATTGTAATGTATTTCGGCCATAAAATGCCCTTCTAGTCTCACACATTAGGGGGCATCTGTTATAACCCTAAATTTATCTACACATGCATACCTGTCCTTCAGGCCTCTTACTTGCATTTTTTTCCAAGCCATCACTAAGTTGCTCTTTAAAAAAATCCATTTTTTGAAGATGTATGCACCCTGCACCAATAATTCACATGTACATACACTTGCTGCACCACTACAACCCACATATACTTACAAAAGTTGCAAAAAATAAAAATTTGCAAGGAATTCGTTGAGATTACAGGCGTTTGGGTAGTTTCCCAACTAATCCACCGCCTATAGCTCGTCACCAAACTGAATAACCATCCTTTTTTTATATAAAAGGAAGTGTTGGGGTCTCATTCCACATCTAGACATAATAAAAGTGAAACTCTGCCCATTTCACATCCCCTCCTTGCCCCAAGTAATTGCAGCCCATTTGTGAGAATTGCCTCAGAATTCCCCAATTTTACCTTCTTCCTCCATCAGAAACCCATTCACTTCCCAAGAAGAGATCTGAAGGTTGAGAGGAGAGTCCATACAGAGGTGCACTTGGATCTTGGTGAAGAGGATCCCGGACCAGGTTCATGGAGCAGTAGCCGGCGTTGGTTGTAAAAGGTATAATCATTGAATTCTCAATAAAATAAGTACTTTTCCTGTCCCAAATCATGGTGTATTGAATGTTTTTAATGGTTTATGTTTTAATATTCTAACACCTAACCCTTATTTGTTTATGAATTGCATGCTTGTAGCTTTCTATTTTTCTATCTTTGAATGTAGGCCAGCCTTGGGAGGAGGCACGCAGTCAGCGAAGCTTTCAAGCGCAAGAGGATCATCACCAGACGCAGAGTAGAGGTATAGTTACCCAATCCTTCTCATATTTTCTTTTCTTGTATGAGTCTTGGGTATGTTTTGGGTAGTTAGAGAAGTAATTTACTTTTAGATGGTTGTCGATATGCCTACATTGTAAACCTTGGTGTATTCATAGGGGGGGTTTTCCCGCTAGCACAAATGCATCACAACCAAATACTTTGAGATGTGAAACTGAAGGCTTCTTACCTGACTGTATCTCATGTGGAGTCATGTTGACTAGCACTAACAAAGGAGACATATTAAATAGATATTTTGCAGTGTTGACTGCCTCTGCCCATAATTCTTATGCAAACCCAACACCATTGAGCATGCTCCTTTCCTTGTACATCAATGTTTTGTTCATTCTCTCAAGAACTCCATCTTTTTATGGGGTATATGATGTGGTATTTTGGTGTGCTATGCCACACTGCTTCCATAAATGATCAAATTATTTTCCATAGAATTCACCACCATTGTCAGTTCTCAGCACCTTAATCTTCTTATCTGTCTGGTTTTCTACAAGAGATTTAAACTCTTTGAATTTCTTGAAAACCTATGATTTCTTCCTCATGAAATATATCCATGTATT
Organism: Picea mariana; assembly: GCA_032191745.1. Taxonomy (NCBI): domain Eukaryota; kingdom Viridiplantae; phylum Streptophyta; class Pinopsida; order Pinales; family Pinaceae; genus Picea; species Picea mariana. The sequence goes on from JASDQU010737981.1 coordinate 289,794, forward strand.
CCTAGAAAAATAATTTATGAAGGATACATAATACATGGATCCACCAAGTGAAGGCATTGTAATAGGGACGAACACATCACTAGGAACCAACTCTAGAATCCCATTTTTCCTTCTCGCTCCAGATAGGAGCCTCACCAGACTTTGTTTTCCATATACACAATTTTCAATAAATTTGACTTCTAAATTACATTTAGGAAAGTCTTTGACCATAATTTTGTTATGCATACCTCGAATACCTTTTTCTCCAATGTGTCCCATCCTCTCATGCCATAGCATGGTCAGGTCTAATTTATGATCACTTGTTGAGTCGATTTGAATCGACTTAGCCCGAGTTGAGTTGAAGTTGAGTCAACTTCAACAACAATGATATTGCATCGATTCAAGTCGACACTCCCTAGTAACTTGTATATGGTTCCAATCCTAACTCCTTTCATTAATACCATTGCACCTCTAACCATCTTGCACAAATCTTTCTGAAATAGAGTTTTCACCCCTGCATCACTCATATGATTGAAAGATGTCAAGTTTATTGACAAAATTGGAATGTGTAGCACAATTGGAAAGGTTCTACTCCTCCCATCCTGCAGTATTATTCAAACTCTTCCTCTTCTGAAAATTTTGGTTGTCAAGTCATCCCCCAAGAACACGTCTTCTCCTTTACATTTTTCATATTTTCATAACCATTAACTATGTGGTGCCATATGATAATATTCTTCCGAGTCAATCAGCCAAACATCTTGATCCAACTATGTACTGGTCGACGCCAGGTACACATCGCCTCCCTTATCTAGATTCATCTTTCTCCTAGTCGATTGCTTCTCATCAGGTCTTGTACTGAATTCCATTTCCTTCGACTTGCAGTCCCTTTTGTAATGCCCAAATTTACTGGATATCCAACATATTCGCGTTGACTGAACATGGGATTTAGATGTACCCTTTGAATTATAATTTCTACCGAAGAATTTTCCTTTATCTCTGTGAACCGGTCGACCTCTCACCACTAAAGAATATTTGGTTGATCCATCCATGTTCTTCCTTCTCATTTATTCTGAAAGTAGAAATGCAACCATGTCTTCTAGAGTTACTCCCTATATCCACATCTAATCTATCATAGGGGTTTTTAAAAGAACATAATAGGCTAATACATTTATCCTCCTCAATAATTTTAATATCCTTAGAATATAACTAGCTTATAATGGTATTAAATGCATTTAAATTCTCAGTCACCGAATTTCCCTCACTCATCCTTATAATATACAATTTATTTTTGAGAAAACACTTATTTACCAAGGGTTTCGACTGGTACAATATCCCCAAATTGTCCCATTATTTCTTGGCCAAATCTTCACATGAAACATTCAATAGTACCGAATTTGCAAGACAAAGTCAAATCATACTCCTTTCTCTTCTCTCTAGTTTCTCCCATTCTTTCGTCAACATAAATGTTGGCATGGTACCTAGAAATATTGTTGTCCATTGTTCTCAATATACAAGGATATATTCAATTGTAAGCTTCCTGTAATATACAAGATATAAAATGTATGCAGAACAAAAATAAAATGCTAGTAATGGCAGAATAACAATAATATAACCAGAACATTCACCACAATAACACTGAAATGATATAAGAATAACAACAGAAATATCACTTTGAATTTGAAAGAAATGTTCACAGGCCTCTTCGAGGGGGCAACCTCCAGTTGAGCATAGCTCTATTACACTAATATCCAAGCTAGGGTTCTCATACCCTCAACTCCTATTTATACTAAAAAGAAGCATCTAGAGGAAGATCCTTCTAGAAGCATAAGCTTCTATTAGGTCTTCTTACATCCACCTTATTCTATTTTATTGAAAAGCCTTATTAATATTGACCTTTATTATATCCGAATATACTGTTATACCTATGTGCGGGTTAGGACCCTAACATTTCTTCCCCCTTAAAAACAACCTTGTCCTCAAGGCTTGAGATGAAGAAATTGCTGCAAAATGGTAGTTGGTTCCCAAGTGGCGTCTGCTGGAGTTGTATCTTTCCACTAGACTAGCACTTCTTTGATGGTTCTCTAATGTAGGCAATGCTCATACTGGTCCAAAACTACTTTTGGTTGTATCCAAAAGGATCCCTCTTCAACTAACTCTTGAAGGTTGGTTTGAATTTGTCACTTAGCTCCAATCACCTTCTTTTAAGCATGAAACATGAAAAACATGATGTAGCTTCGAATGGCTGGGAAAATATAACTGATAGGATACTTGTCCCACATGCTTGAGCACAGTAGAAGGACCATAAAATTTGGGCCCTAGATTCTGACAATGCTCGGCCTTGAGGGATGTTTGCTTGTAAGGTTGCAGTCAAAGAAACACCTGATCCCCTTCTGTAAATTGACATTCAAAGCGACCTTGATCTGCTTGTTGCTTCATGCGATTCTGTGCCATGACCAAATTCTCTTTGAGAGTAAGGAGAATAGCCTCTCGAGATGTAAGTGTTAGGTCAACCACCTGGACCTTCGAGGCACCCGGTAAGTATGAGAGAACTGAAGGTGGCTTCTGTCCATATACCGCTTCAAAAGGAGTCATGCGTGTAGTTGTATGGTATGAAGTGTTGTACCACCATTCAGCTAGGGGTAACCATTGAGCCCATTGATTTTTCTTTTCCGAGGCAAAACACCTCAAATATGTTTCCAAACACTTGTTTACAATTTCCGTTTGGCCATCAGTCTGGGGATGATAAGTTGTGCTGAGATGCAATTATGTGCCTTGTATCTTGAACAATTCTTGCCAAAAATTTCTTGTGAAAGTTGGGTCGTGATCAGAAACAATAGAGTGTGGCATGCTATGAATCTTGAAGACCTAATCCATGAAGATTTGAGCCACCGTGGATGCTGTAAATGGGTGTTGAAGGGAAAAAAAATGTGCATACCTGGAAAGGTGATCAACAACCACCATGATGACAGATTTATTTCCTGATTTGGGTAAGCTGGTAATAAAATCCATAGAGATATCCTTCCAAATAGTAGGTGGAATTGGGAATGGTTGTAGTGTGCCTGACGATTTGACTATTTCTCCCTTGTTGCATTGACAAATGTCACACTCAACTACAAAATTACGAATGTCCTGTTTCATACCATCCCAAAAAAGGAACATTTGACCCTGTCATAGGTTTTGGTGAACCCGGAGTGCCTTGCTATGGGTGTAGCATGAAGCTCAGAAAGTACCGTGGATTTAAGCTTTGATTTTTTACTTAAATACAAACGACCTTTGTATCGAAGTTCCTCATGGAGCCAAGAGTACCCTGGGGAAGCTGGAGCATTGGACTATAATTGATGTAGCAACTGTAAACTTTTGGGATCTTATAGCCATTCCTCGTGAATGACTTGGAGCCAATATGCTACAATGAATGAAAGAGAAAAAAGGGATCCTTCATCTTCATATTTTCGGGAAAGTACATCCACAACCACATTGTCTTTTCCTTTCTTATCAATGATCTCATAATTATATCCAAATATTTTAGTCACCCATTTTTGTTGTTCTGGGGAGGAAATGCGTTGTTCTAGAAAATACTTGAGGCTTTGATGGTCTGTCTTAATTTGGAACGGTTGCCCCAATAGATAAGGAAGCCACAGATCCATGACATGCAGAATAGCCAACATTTCCTTTTTATATATAGATTTGCCCAGATTTCTTTTAGATAGTTGCTTGTTGGTAAAGGCCAAAGGTCGACCCTCTTGCATAAGGACAATACCAATTCCTTTCCCTAAGGCATCACATTCCAACACAAAGGTATTTGTGAAATCGGGAAGGGTGAGGACTGGAGTGGTGCACATGGACATATTCAAGGTTTGAAAAGCCATAGCAGTGGCTGGAGTCCAAGTGAAAGAGTTCTTTTTTAGGAGAGCAGTGAGAAGTGCTGCAATATTCCCACAATTCTTAACAAACTTGTGATAATACCTTGTTAAGCCGAGAAATCCACGCAAGCTCTTAAGAGTCTTTGGGTGAGGCCAGTCTTGCATAGCTTCAATATTTTTAGGATCCACCCCGACACCATCTTTCCAACCAGATGACCCAAGTAATCTACTTCTGAGGCACCAAAAGAACATTTAGAATGTTTCAGGAAAATTTGGTGCTGAGAGAGTAGATGGAGAACTCGATCCACATGAGCAAGATGGTCCGTCCAGGTTTTTCTATAGATGAGGAGATCTAAAACAAAATGGAAGAGAAAAGGATGGAAGACATGATTCATGAGGCTTTGGAAGGTGGAGGGGGCATTACACAAGCCAAAGGGCATGACCAAAAACTCATAGTGACCCTCATGAGTTCTAAAGGTAGTCTTGGTAATATTTGCCTCTTTCATATGTATCTGGTGGTAGCCTGAACGAAGATCCAGTTTAGTGAAGAATTGGATGCCACTCAATTCATCCAGGGGGTCATCAATGACAGGAATGGGGAATTTGTCTTTGATGGTAAGTTTATTGAGGGCACAGAAGTTAGGACACATTCTCCAAGAACCTTATTTCTTCAGAACCATGACCAGAAGAGACGAATAGGGGCTCGTACTAGGGCAGATGATGCCTGCATTAAGGAGTTCCTAGACCATTTTCTCAATTTCATTTTTTTGGGAAAAGGGGTGATGATACAGATGGATATTGGGAGGAAGGCTTCCTGGTACAAGGGGAATGGAATGATCATGAACACCACGGGAGGGAGGGAGGCCTTAGGGAGTGGAGAAGACCAATTGATGTTTAGAAAGAATGGCTTGGAGGTCTTGCGGTATCGAGGGTGTCTCTTGTTTCTTGTATGGCATGGAGTTGGGTGATAACACCAGAATGATCGTTTTTGAGAATATTTTCCATGCGATGGGAACTAATGATCTTAGGTGAGCCGACGGTGATGCCTTAGAACTTATATTGGTGGCCCTCTTGGTCGAATTGAATGGTTAAGTCTTTAAAATCCATGAGAATGGGACCCAAAGTCCTTATCCAGTCTGCAACCAACACAATGTCACAACCCCCCATGTCGATAGCAAATATATGGGATTTCAATTGGTAGTCACCAATTTGGAGACACACATTTTCACAACGCCCTCCACATTTCATGGAGCCACCATTGGTAATCATGATTTGGAAATTATTGATAGCATGGATGTAGCAATGAGTTTCTTGGGCAATGTGGCGATGAACAAAATTATGGGTGTTGCCACTATCAACTAGAATGATGAACTTTCGATGCTTGATGTAACCGATTATCTTGAGGGTTTGGGGAGTAGAGAAGTCAGTGAGAGTATTGAGGGAAATGAATTGTTCTACTTTGGGAGGGTCTGAGGTAGGGGTTATGTTAGTGGATTCAGGTGATTCAGACATAGAGGGGGTTTCTTCATCTTCTTCTGAAATCTCCTCAGAGATGGCCATAAAAAGATTTCGTTCTTTACACCCTTTTCTTGGGAAATATTTGTTGTCACAGTTATAACAAAGGCCTTTGAGTTGGCATTCAACCATTTCATCCCAGTTCAATTTTTGGATCTCTAGTGAAGCAGAGGGGGTAGTGGGATTTACTAGTTTAGGGCAAGGGATGAAGGAGGGTTTGCAGTTTTGAGAACATACAACCTGTTGTGCTTCTTTAGCTCTTTTGGTAGCCTCCACCCAACTCTCAGGCCGAGCCATGAGGACATGGGCCTGAATTTCATCCTTGAGGCCGCTAATAAAACACTCTCGAAAAAAGGCATTAGACATGCCCTCTGTTCTAAAAGCCAAGTGCTCAAAGGTAGCTATAAAGTCTTCCACTATTCCTAATTGTTTCATCTTTGTCAAACGACCCAAATGGTTGGTGTTAGTGTCAAAGCGTTCATAAATCTCTGCCACAAATTGTGTCCAAGCAATATACCCTTGACGAGATTTTTTTCTCCATTTCCACCATTGCCAATGTTCTTGATCTAGATGGAGAACACCATATCAAAGTTTGGCCAAGTCATCTGTAATGTTGTATAAAGAGAAGTAATGTTCCATTTGGGTTACCCAACTAGTGGGGTCCAAGCCATCAAAATTGGTCACATCCATTCATGGAAGGTGTAGGTCACATTGAAAGTGATGGTTCTACAAGGTATGGGAATGAGAGGATTGGTCACCTTCAGTATGTGGGGGTGAGGAAGAGGAAGGGTTATCTGTAAAGATATGGAGTTTGGTGCATAGTGCCGAAAAGACTGATTCAAGCTAGGTGGTGAGGTCTTGTTTGATTTTGCCCATTGAGGACTGCATGGTTGTATTTATGGTGGAAATATTGGCACTGAGTTGTTTTACTTGTTATTGGGTCTCAATGAGACTAGATTGCAAGGTGTTGAAGTGAGCTTCCAAGTCTTGGCTACAAGTATGGGCCATGAGGGCGGGGGAACTGAAAAGGGGCGGGCGGGGTAAAAACATTTTGCCGAAAAAATAATATGGATGAATCTGATAAGGGCGAACAGATGAATCCAATGGAATAGGGCTGAAATAATGGTGAAAAAATTTTCAGATTTTTTTTTTTTAACGTCTGGTCTGAAGAATACTGTAGATAGGAAATACCCAAATGCTTAACCAGATAGAAATGTGTATTTACTTGGCAACCCAAACACAGTTGCACGGCAATAGATCTTGTCTGTTTTAATTTGTTTATGTTTATGTTCCCAAGGGTTAGGTATTCAAGGGTTCTACAGTCAAGGGCTTTCCCTGTGCTACAGCTCTTTGATATATGTGCGGGGTCCAATAGTAGTACTCAGCCCAATATCTCAGGGCACTAACTAAGGAGGATAGAATGTACCCTTAGCCGTACTACCCGACTACCCAGGTACTAGAGAGTATCTTCCCGAGTGTTGTTCTCGGTGACACTATAACAGTAAGATGACTGATTGGTTTATCTAAAGAGGGCTTTAGGTAATCTAGGTCGATCCATACACAAGTGTTGTCTGATGCACTACCACTCGAAGGGGTACCAACAGGGGTTACAAGGATGGCCAACATATGTGTGCTTAAGTACCACTTGTATTTCCTGCGAGTATGAATCCCTCAATCGCGGGTTAATGCACTTAACGACAGATCTCTATGGCTTAAAGATGCCAGAATACATCTCTACCTTGAAAAAAAATTTAACCCACACTTTCTGCCGAAGAAAGTGCTCTGATACCACTTGTAATATACCAGATATAAAATGTATGCAAAACATAAATAAAATGCTAGTAATGGCAGAATAACAACACTATAACCAGAACATTCACCACAATAACACTGAAATGATATAAGAATAACAATAGAAATAACACTTTGAATATAAAAGCAATGTTCACGGGCCTCTTTGAGGGGGAAACCTCCAGTTGAACAGAGCTCTATTACAATAATATCCAAGCTAGGGTTCTCATACTGTCGACTCCAATTTATACTAAAAAGAAACATCTAGAGGAAGATCCTTCTAGAAGCATAAGCTTCTATTAGGTCTTCTTATATCCGCCTTATTCTATTTTATTGAAAGGCCTTATTAATATTGACCTTTATTATATCTGAATATATTGTTCTACCTATGTGCGGGTTAGGACTTTAACACTTCCAAAGCTCAAAATTCTGGTCATTGAATTTTTTGATCTATGTTGGTGTATATATATGCTTAGTATATTGCACTCATTTATATGTCAATCTTAGATTCATAATAAAAAGAGTTGTTACACTATATGTGCTGAAAACATGTAACCTATCTATGTCTGTTGTATCTAGCTCAATCAGGAAATAATTAATAACATAACACTATGTTTCTATAATATCTAAATGCTTCACACAACTTTAAACTCAGAAGATAAAATTTATAAAAAAAATCTCAAACAAACACTCAATTGAAAAGGCTCTTGCTTAGATGACAAGTCTGTTCATTACAAGCTCATGAAATGAAGAGATGAACTTAGATATTTCTTCTTGTAGAAATTAAAATAGTAATCAACAATCCACTTTATTCACTCTTAGAAATAAATCAATCATAACTCTATTAATTCCAATCAAACCTTCTTTAATATAGGAAACAATCAATATGATTGAGAGACTTCATTATATGGAACATGAAGGTGAGAGATGAAGTCTTATGGTTCATGTACCTACTAAGAACACCACAATAATAAATTCAAAACAATAGCAATTACTTACTTAACAGTCCCACACATCTATCAAACTCTTATCAATCAATCTGCAGAAATGAAAATGGAATTATCTACTCTGTTCAATGTATAACCATTTACTCACACCGATTCAAAATCAAATAAATCTGTATTGGACTTAAAATGCATTTAAAATCATTTTCAACAAACAACTATTAAGTGTTCACACTCACACAATTGACTTACAAAACACAAATACATGTACATGGAGGTTTACCTTGGTTGGGGCGGTGGGCCCTTGCCGAACCAACAAAGTACCTCTAAAGAAATTGTAGACTAAAACGCTTTACTCATGCTCATTAATTGCACAAAATATCATTTTCATTTCTTCAATTGATCAATTGTATCAACAATTCAACATTTCATTCAACATAACACTGTATATCATCCTTTACTTACTACTTAGTTTCTATCATCTACACAAAATCCCTTATAAAGACGGTGAGCCATTATAACCAGGGTCTGAGGATAATTTTCAAATGGTTTCAAAATACTACAATTGGTAATTCATATCATGTCTCTGGAGATGGAATTCAACCTCATGACACGAAGTGCATGAGTGATGAAGTTTATCGTGATATCCAAAACTACCTCAAGAGACTTCTATCTAACTAACTTATTGGAATCACCACCAATATACTCGTTCAACATGTAAATCCTATAGACAGGGGATTAGTACTGAATGGACATAGTCATGACTATGGGTACCGGACCAGCGCAAAGGTAGTACAGAAGTAGGCGCAAGGATGGTACCGGATGAGGCGCTGAGTTGATGGTACTGGATGATGCAATGAGCTTGTGGTACTGGATGAGGCACTGATTTGGTAGTACTGGAGGAAGCGTTGTGCTGGTACCGAAATAGGCGTTGAACTGGTAGTACCGAATCACTACAAAGTACCATATTAGGAGGAATATTGGTATCGGATTAGACAGGGTACTGGATCCAGTGGAGTACCAGATCTAGCAGAGTATTGGGTCAAGTGATTGTTGCAGTACCATATCAATGGAGTACCAGATGGAGCTTCTTAATTAAGATTCAAACAAATTAGGAGCATAAATAATCAATCATTTAATCCAATTTAATCAATAAAATCAAACAAATCATGCTTTAACATAGGTTACCTCTCTATGCACATGGACAAGGTCACAAAGTAGGTTTGTGGAGGAAATGGTCAATCATATACACATATCATAGGTAAAATAGACTCAGATAGAGGATAATATAGGATACTAGAAGTATCAAAATGGAGACTCAACATTTCCTGCATGCTAAACTCATTTCATGTACTCATGCAACAATATCAAAAATGATACTCGACATTTTTCAAAACTGAACCATTCCCCATTATTTATCTGGCTGTAGGATGTTGAGACTGGAAGCTTCACTCCAAAGTTCCTTGTTAATCACCCTGGTGTATTGGATCAAACGTAAAACTTTTTTGAGTTTAGCATAGACCTCTTCTTGTGCATCCTATAACCTTAGATTATAGTCTTTCAATTGTGCATTCTCTGCCTTAATGTTCCTATCCAACACTTAGTACTCTGTAACTTCATTTTTTAGATTCTCATTCTATTTTTTCAGCTTCCCAATCTTCACTATCAATTGTTGTTTTCTTAGAGTATTGTCAAGATCAAAAGTGGTTTTTTGTTCAATCACCTCCTCTTAGGCTTCCTTATCCTTTCTTAGACCTCTCAAGGTTTGTGTCACCAACCCCTCGGTCTCACTAATCGTAGCTCCATAGCCACTTTCTTTCTCCGAAGAAGTCGGAATATCAATAGGCTCTTCTGGAAGAGAAGGAACATGTGGAACTGTTATCTATTTGGCCACGCTCCTAGTGGTTCTTCGTACATGAAGTGAGACTTCCTCATATTTGTTGACAGGGGTGGAAGTCTCCTCAAACAACTTCCTCTTCTTCATTTTAATAGAATTTGTAGGCCCAAAAACTTGTTTCTCTTGTGTTGATTTGATTTGCCCAAAAACTACTATTGGACCCTGCACATATATCAAAGAGCTATAGCACAGGGAAAACCCTTGACTGTAGAACCCTTGAATACCTAACCCTTGGGGACATAAACATAAACAAATTAAAACAGACAAGATCTATTGTCGCGCAACTGTGTTTGGGTTGCCAAGTAAATACACATTTCTATCTGGTTAAGCATTTGGGTATTTCCTCTCTACAATATTCTTCATACTAGACGTTAAAAAAAAAAAAATTCTGGAATTTTTTTCACCATTATTTCAGCCCTATTCCATTAGATTCATCTATTCACCCTTATCAGATTCATCCATATTATTTTTTCGGCAAAATGTTTTTACCCCGCCCGCCCCTTTTCAGTTCCCCCGTCCTCATGGCCCATACTCGTAGCCAAGACTTGGAAGCTCACTTCAACACCTTGCAATCTGGTCTCATTGAGACCCAATAACAAGTAAAACAACTCAGTGCCAATATTTCCACCATAAATACAACCATGCAGTCCTCAATGGGCGAAATCAAACAAGACCTCACCACCTAGCTTGAGTCAGTCTTTTCAGCACTCTGCACCAAACTCCATATCTCTACAGATAACCCTTCCTCTTCCTCACCCCCACATACTGAAGGTGACCAATCCTCTCATTCCCATACCTTGCAGAACCATCACTTTCAACGTGACTTACACCTTCCACGAGTGGATGTGACCAATTTTGATGGCTTGGACACTACTAGTTGGGTAACCCAAATGGAACATTACTTCCTTAGACACAAATCTTGTATTCAATAAATGAAACAATATATTTCCTTAGCCATAATTACACATACAAAATGATAAATATAGATGGATCATGGCCAATTGTACACATTACGCCAACAATGCCTACATCTCAAGAATATTCTTACTTTTTTCAATCATAATTGATCTTGTTATATCAATGTCTCAGAAATGAGTGTAAGCATGGGTGGTTAAAAGGTTTCCTATGTTTAATCACACCTATTTGAACTTGCTATATCATTTTTTTTAGAGTGAGGGTAGGCATGAGTGGTTCAAGGAGCTTCTTGGGTTTGCTCATCATAGTTTGGGTTTCATTAGTTATAAGAATACATTCTTACCTCCAAATGATGGAATTCCATTAGTATTTAAGAAAAGGAATAATAATTTCTAAGGAAAAAATGTCTATTAAGGGAAATGAGTTCTATTCTAAAAAGGGAAATTTTGTGTGGATAATAGCCTGGTTAAACCGAGGGGAATGATGCCCATTACAATAGGAATAATGACTAAATTCATAACATGAGAACTAAAAGTACTAGGGATATTTCTATAAGATATCAAAGTGTTGAATATATGTAATGATGATTAAACCTTGGGGGAAAGACACAAAATGAGGTTGATATAAACCACAGGGGAGAATATATTGCCATGCACCTTCATTGGGGAGACACAAAGGAATTGTATTGCATGAACATGGAGGAGGATATAGTATAGGTTTAGCATGTGCTTGACAAAAATCCAATGGTTATTGATGCTGCTCAAATTCTCAAATAGAGAGATCTATGTAACCCTTATATTTTATGAAAAATATCAAGTCAAAGATTTAAATTGGGGTATCTTGCATAGGACAAAAAGAATATCACCAAGAAGAATTATAGGGGTTTGGGATATTATTATGTCGATGTTATCTTAAAATCCATGCAAGATTCTATGAGTTTTATCCACATGGAAACTTGTAATATTTCAGGATCTCCAACCTACGTTTAGCATTAGCCTAATGACTTTGAAGAAAAGGATGTCAATAAATCTAGAAATGACCTTTGGCTTGTGTTCATGAACATTCCTATGACTACTAAGATGTTTGTAAATAATATTTCTTCCAAATTTGTTAAGATGTTAGTAATGAATTAAAGGACAAACACTTTTAAAACAAACCCTAGAGTGTGCAATAAAATCGATCTTGCTTAAAAATGAATTTGTAAGCATGTCAAGTTGGTAAGTTAATGGAGAAAGATGCTCCAAAGGGTCCAATATCTGAATGACTTGAATGCATCATATTTTAGGTTCTTAATGTTCACAAAAGATTTTTCCTCCTAAGAAAGAAAGGTGCCAAAGGGATAAATCTATAGGAGATGAAGAGGACTTTAGAGTCCCAAAAGACGGTTGTCAAGTGTAGATGGCGGGTGGTATAGAGGAAATGAAAGATAATTATCTTATAAGGAATAGTAATTTTATAACCAAACACTTTTAGTTAAAAGTTAGGTATCTCAAGCCATTAATCATTCGATAGATTCATGTGGCACTCACTTTCATTCTTCTCGTTTAGAGTGGCATGTGAAGTAAATTAATGCTAAGAGGAAAACTTCCAATGCATGATGTAGGGACTAATGTTTCAAGAAGAAAGGATAGTAGGGATGAGAACAACAATAAAACACCCTTACACTACATTTATAGCCATAAATGTTTAGAAGCATTTAAAAAAAGTATTTAATTAATTATCTATTAGAGCCATGTGTCATAGATATTTCTCATTTAGGGAAGACATAGCATGGACACCCCACTTGGGTCATCTATTCTATATGTTTCAAAATAACATAGTTCACATATGGTGGGATCCTCCCTAGTATTTTAATGGGGGTCGAAGGGCCCATTAGATTTAATGATAGGATATGTATGGCGGGCATTTAATGTATTTTGGAATGGGTCCATGATGCTAGTTATTATTAAATAAGGCCCACTAGGTGGTTATCATGTAATAAATCCAATATGGATCCTATAAATATTATATACTTTCAAAGAACAAGTTTGTATTATATTTTTTGATAGTACTTGGGTGCCTTATACTTTTTAAAACACCAATTAATATAATAAAATCTAATAGTTGCAACCTTTTTCATTGGAATCGGTTGTGTTGAGAAACCCTTTTTTGACACAAGGACTTGTGTCCACCCTATAAAGAACTTCTCCTAGGCAACCTCCCACTTCCAAACCTCCTAGAAATAGGACTTATAGAATGCTTTACTTGGATTCTACCAATATCAACCTAACTACCCAATCCCATCAATATGGTATTCCACTTGAAGATTAACCTACTAACTCTAACAATCCTTCTCCATTTACTAATGGACCTTTTATATTCCTTGATTGAATGCAAATCTTTTCCCCAATATGCCAAAGGTTCCATTACTATGAAATACCTGTAATACTCATGTGTTGGTAACCCATAAGTACAACATGGCATGTGACTTATCTCAGTGCCCTGCAATGGTTTCATCCTTAGAAGTCCTCCAAATGTGTTCTTCACAACAAAAGGATTTACTATCGTATTTGGGTGATATTTATCCTTTGGATGATACATTATATTTTTTTTATGTCGACAAAGTTGAGCCCCCTCATTTACCCCCTTTTGTGACCTTTTAAGTTATGGTTTCCATTAAGAGTGTTGTTATTCAACAATGTATCATTGATAAAGGAACATCTACATGTGTGATGTCTTCCCGAGTATAAAATAAGTTAGGTTCTTCTGAGATCATTCCATCTATGATCACCCTCCATGCATACAGTGGTCATCCCTCTTAGCCAGAAGGCTTGTATAAAAAATATCCCATCCAGCTGGTAGAAAAGAAAGTGATTTTATATGTTGAAGTTGGACTTTCATGTATTCTATATAAAAGCATCTAACCTCTAACCTTGTACTATAACATCCATGACTCTACATTAATGAAGCCAATTTTCTCTTTATCTTTTTGCTCAATGAGTTTCCCCCATCATGGGGAGATTTCCAACATAAATTAGTTTACCTATCATGACCCTAAGCTTCAAATAAATATTAACAAAATTGTTCCTTCCTTGGATGGGAACCAAATAGTTACCTCTCTTTCTGACATTATCTTGGGAGTTTACAAAGACTCTACATTACTTGGTGTGTATTACGGTCCTCCACCTGTGTTTACTCAACCAAGTTCATATAATGTGTGCAAGGTGTCAAAATCCCAAAAATTGATATGGATTGGATAATTATATTATTTTTCATTTATCTTGATCCTTTCATAGTGTAAAAATTAGAGGAATAATCTTGCAGGGCCATTTTAGTGATAGGTCCTATTTTGAAAAAGTGGGGTCCAGGACCCTCTTGGGCCATTTTGAGGAATCAAATGATATTTTTTGGGGTTAAAAATTTTCTAACATAGCTTGGACCCCATGATGCTATTCTACTTATCAATACCTTTCCAACGGTGCAAACATCGCGTCAATTGGTTCTCACATGTAAAAGTTATGCCTCCTGCAAGTTTACCTACCCTGTTGACCTCCATGGTACGAGAGGATGATACGTCAGCCCCCATTACTCATGATATGGAGCTAGACACATATGTAATTTCAACAATATTCTATAAGTTTCAAAAACGTATCATAATTGAGGGTTGTGGAAGTAAAAAAACCTACCCCTAGATGGGTATCAAGCTATGTTAAATATTGGGCCACTAGGAGGAGAAGGGATTCCACTATTTTTCATTATATCTTGTTCCATAGATGAGAAAAACATATTAGAGTGGTATTTTGTGATTATCATAGAGGAGGAGATATTTTTTAGCAACCATATACGCCATAGGTCAAAGTAAACTCCACAAAGAATGCATCTTTCTTTGTACTTGCATCATTTCTATACCAGAGAAAAGAGATTAGAGCAACCTCACCTTCTTGTTGGGTTTTCTCCCATATTGGGCTTCCCAAGTCATATCTCGTGTTTATTTTTGGAAGGTGTGATTGTGTTTTATTGTTATCTATTTTACACATTTTATCTATTTCATACATAAGTAGAAAATCAGTAACCAAATATTTTGGAGATGTAAAGGAAAAATAACCTTAATAGTACATATTTTTTAGTATTTTATTAGATCTGTTGTAATGAATTGTTCTAGTGGAATATCCACAACAATTTATAGATGAAAAACCAAGTGCCTCCACATGTATTTCATTTGTGGCCTTGTCTTTTCATTCTTTTACTACACCCACATCTCTTGTATCCTCAACTCCATCATATGGAGGGCCTTACCCTCTTAGGCCCCATTTCTCATAGGTTCCTTTCTTATTCCCCCCTCTAAAAATAGTTAGTACACCTATGATGGCTACATTGAATTTACCTAATCTTACCTTGGGGATCCCTATATGGTACTTTGATCCTCCTAACCTTCCTCCACCCTTCCAACCAACTTTTGGTTTGATTTTGACACACATTCAGTCAATAGGAACTACCCCTATAGTTACTAAAGAACCCACATAAGTCCATCCCACCTTGGCCAAATATGGGAAAGGAGTTGATAAATGGGGAAAATCTAAGAAGAAAGGGGCCACCAATAATCCTGGACAAGATATGGCCACCTAAAACACTACACCTAGGGCCATACCCCCATGTTCTTTATGTGATCTCACCATTGACACTACTAATAACTATCCTTCACTCCTTGAGCTCAAAATGTTGATTAAGGTTGGTTGTCATTGATGTCAACCCTTGAAGAAAGCCCCGCAACACAAAGGTTTGGGTAATGGACCCAAGATTGTTTGATGTAAATATGACTCATTATTGTCTTTTCATGGTTAATAAGAAGTAAAGATGGATGAACTCCAAAGTGGTCCCCTTATGGTGAAATCCCTCATGGGAAGACGCTTTGCAGAGTAAGAGAACCCATGATTAATAGTGGAATAATGAGATGAAAGATAATGAATTTGTTAGGTAAACTGTCCTATCTATATAGTTCTTGTCATGCCATTTCCGGTGGTATGTGGAACGCCACATAAATCCTCACGGTTAGAGAGTTATGACCATGCGAAGTTGGAGAATCCAGGTTTGGGTAATGGACCCAAGTTTGTTTGATGGATAACGGTGTGATTTTTGATATAATTTAAGGTAATACTATTCTATATGGATAGTACATGTCATTAAATTTCTGGTGGTATGTGTAACATCACATAACTCCTCACGGTTTGAGAGTTATGGACTTACGAAGTTGGAGGACCCTCATATGTCATCTAGAAGCCCCAAAAGATCAAAGTAGTCAAAGTGGTTTAAGAGTTTTTAAAGGTAAATAATAAAGTGAAGTGATGAGTGCACTATAATTCAAAGTGAATACAAAATAAATTATTTAAATAATAAATTTAATGGAGAATTTAGAAGTGGGTTAACCCTAAAATAAGGAAAGTGGGCAAAGTGACCTAGAAGATGTTTTTAAGGAAGCTACTTGGAGAGTATAAATAAGAGGAAAGGCTCTCTCATTTAAATCACACTTGAGCATATTGAATACCTATATATGTATGAGGTAAAAAAAGGATATCTAAGCCAAATTTCTGAGGAAAGTGAAGAAACGAAGGCCATAATTCAAGGAAGGATAAATTCTTTTGATGATGCTTTCTAAGGTATGTTTTTTTCAGGTCATCTTACCATTCACAATAACTTTTTTTCTAGAATGATTCAGACCGTGAAATTTCTATTCCATTGAGGAAACATATCCAAGTATCTTTGCTACAAAATTCAGCTTGTGGGTCGTTGTATCTTTTTATTTACACTCTGTGTAAAATAGGGTTTGTGGCTAGTCCTGAAACTAGTCAAAAACAAGTGTTTCGGGTAAAAACATCATAACTTCTTCATAACAGCTCCAAATTCAGTAATACCAATTGTGTTGGTTAGAGTATAGTATGTAGTATTATTTGTAATAGGCTCAAATCAATTCAACAAATATTTCATGTGGGGAACGCTCTACAAGGTCGCTCTCTAGAATAAGCCATAATTCAGCCATAAATCCTGTTATGAGAGGTTCCAAGTAGTGACACCTGGAGGAAATGTATAAAACACACTAAAGAACATTGTGTATCAGTTTCAGATCTTTATTCAATACAGGTACAAAGTTATGATTATTTCAAGTTAGGGTTGTTGACTAATTCAAAACTAGTCTTGTGAGACTAAAGAAACGTTTGAGGAAAATTCTAGTCTCTTGTTGTTAAAGTTAAGGAAGGTTTGCAGGTATGTGATCATATACACTAGGTCTATTACAGAGTTACATATCATATTTGGATGATGAAATTGATGAGGTATTTTGGTTGAGGTACAAGTTGGGTACATGCTTGAGACAAGTAGTTGATGAGTTGGAACATACATGAGGTGTATAGTTGATGATGTTGGTACATATTGATGAGTCATAGTTGATGAGTACTTGACACATGATTGGTACATACTTGGTACATGGTTGGTTACACTTGTTTATGGTACCTTATGATTACATATTGTTTGGTACAAGTTGGTGCATGGTTGATGCACTTGTTTATGGTACAGGTTGATTACAGATTGTTTGGTACAAGTTGGTGGATGGTTGATGCACTTGTTTATGGTACAGGTTGATAACAGGTTGAGGTACATGTTAAAGCATGGTTGATGCATGGTTCAAGTTTATTGGTACATGTTTACAACGGTATATATCACAGTGATAGTGTGACAATGGTTCCATCATTCTACTTTTACTTCAGGGTGGTTGGATGGGGAAAGGATAGGTGGTTGTAGCCACCTTCCGGTTGTAGCTGGAAAACATAGGGGGTTGTAGCCTCCTTCTAGTTGTATCCATGGAATTGGGGATTTGGAGCTTCCCTCATGTTGTAGCCTGAGAAACTAGGGGGTTGGAGCCTCCTTCCAGTTGCAGCTGGAAAACAAAGGAAGTTGGTGCTTCCAATGAATGTAATTATTCAAGATATATAAGATAAAGAATTATGTGGTTTTATCCCTCTTTGGGTTTCCACGTAAAACACTGGTGTACTGTGTATGTGTATGATTGTTCATTTGTTCATTTCTTATTTACTCTACAGTTATTGGATGATAATGATACATTGATATGACACTCGGATTATATGGTTAAAAAGGATTATTATTGATTTATTACTAATTCACCCCCCTCTCAGTAATCCAACAATTGGAATCAGAGCAGGTTCCTTCAGGAAACAGTTTAACCACTAGAAGGAGATCATGGATTATTTTGAGAATGGAGTATCAATATTTAATGGTCATAATGGTTTTAAGTATGAGATGTGGAGCATAAGGACAAAAGTATTTTTACAGGAATAAGGACATTATATTTGGCTATCAGTTGTTCCAGGATATGATAGTTCAAAAAGCGCAAAGACTACAGCTAAGAAGGAATTGAGGAAGAATAAAAAAATAGCAATGGATTTCATCTGGGAAGGATTACCTAGTCCGGTAAGATAAAAGGTTGATAAATGTTCATCAAAAAAATAAATTTGGGATAAGTTACATGACATATATTTTTCACCCATCACAGATTTAGAAAATGTCGAAGAAGATGCAGATACAAATCAAGAAGAATTGTGTTCACCATGTCAAGAAAATTCAGAAGATGAAGAGTACATAATCACTAGAGGTATGTTGTTTTGTTTTAATTGTGAAAAATGTGGACATCTTGAAATAGAATTCCATGAAGGAAAGGAAATGAGACAGAAAAAATAATTGAAAAGGAAGGCAATTATAAAGAAGAATTGATTAGTTCTTGAGATGAACTAAGATAAGAAAACAATTCACTCAAGAAAGAATTGATGAAACAAAAGGAAAGTGTTCACATTTTTGAAGAAGCCCAATACGTCATCGAGAACTTAAGAACTCAGCTAAAAGAAGCCAGAAATATCAAAGAAAATCTTGAATATGAAAAACAGTGTTTGGAAACCAACATAGCAGCACAGAAGGAAGAGATAGAAATGAGAGAGAATTTATTGACAGATCATATTAAGGAAATAACTAACGATCTAAAACAGTTTGAGCCAGAGTTTGGTCAAGAAGAGAAAGGACTTGAAGAAGAAATAGCCACATTAAAAATTCATCTTGAAGAAGCGAAAAGAACAGAAGAAGTCATGAAGTCTCGGATAATGAAGAAAGAAGAAGAGGTTGAGAATCTTGAAGAAGAAGTTGTCACATTCAGAAGTAAAATCATCAAGCTCAACAAGAACGTTGAAGAGATAGAAAGATCCACATCAGTTATAGAGAATGAAGAGAAGCACTCTAGGTTGCTAGAAAAGAAGAATGAAGAAAATAGAAAGAGTTATGCAGAAGTACTCAAAGGAAGGAATCATGGTCAACCAGAATTTAAGAAAACTATTGAAGATACATCTTCAAGAAGACCATCCATGTTCAAGCCACAAATAAGATTCAATCATGATCATGATTAGTCAAGGAAAAAATTTAGAAGGACTACGCCACAAAGAAGATCATTCACTCCTAGGTATGCAAATTTATTTTATGGTAATTGTTTTTATTGTACTAATAACTTTGGACATAGGGTTGCAGTTTGTAGGGATTATAAAAGAAATGTTCAAGCAAGAAGTGTCTATGTGGTTGCACGTAACATTGAATGTTACAAATGTCATAACTATGGAGACATAGCCAGTGATTGTAGAAGCATTATCGATACTTCCATGAAAGAGAATATTGATATCATATATAAGAAAGTATGGATAAGAAAAAAGGAAGAACAGGTGAACAAAGACCAGGTACCAGAGATCACAAGATTGGCAATAAAACAAGATGAAGAAAATTCTACATAGAAAAGGAAAGATGTCAGATACAGAAAGGTTTGGAAAATAACTGAAAGAAAGGAAGGAAAGGTAAATAAGGAACATGTTCAAGAGATTGTACTTTTAGGCACTGTAGTGAAATATGAATCCACAAACAGAAAGAAAGAAGTCAGAGCTCAGAGAGATAATTAATCTACCAATAAAGATGATGATGAATACACATTAGAGCAGGAATTGTTCTGAGCCATCCGGCTTAGAGACTCCCAAGTGATATGAATATTAGATAGGGGGAGTCTATGTGATAGCTGTGATAGACAAAAGAACCATCCTTTGAGCATATTGCAAAGTTTGAGAAGACAGATTCAGATAAATAAGTTATCAGAAGTACAATTTGATAGATTAATCAAGACTTTATGATAGTATAGTGATAAATGGGTCAACATTATGGACAATTGTGCAAGTAGAGTATTGGACAGTATGGACATTGATGGATTCGTAAGAACACTTAGCAGGTTTGGACAGATATATGATAGTGACAAGAGCATGGATTCATATATTGGTTCAGAGAGTGGTTCAAAGAAAAATGAACATTATTGTAATATCCCTCGGCCGAACCCAATTGTAAATGTAATGTAAGTGTACTTAAGCTGGTGAACTGTTTTGACATCATTTTTGTAATGCACCTTTCATGGCATAGTGCGTGCATGTACTGCATAGTAAAATGATGTAGTTTTCACATAACCAGATATCGCGCACAGTAACTAAAGTGCACGCAGTATGGGGGTCAGTGAACCTCGTGTATATGATATGTATTATAAGTTGGTGAAATGGTTATGATAAGATGAGATTCTTATGTTTTGGAATTAGGCTAGTGTGCATATTTTGTATATGTCTCATGATTAATATAAAATACATCGTTGCGTGCAGACTGACCACGATAAAAGAGATGGGGGACTAAAATTCACTAGTTAGGGAAAGGGAGGACCAAAAGTTAAGGGAAAGGGCTAAGCTAGAGAGCTTAAGCCAAAAAGGAATATTATATTAATATTTCTTTAAACATAATGTATGGATAATTATTTTATCCTAAGTTCTAAAGTTGGGGACAAGTGGACCAAAGTAGCTTCCAACATGACAAGTGTCAAGTTGGGGACATGCATACATATCATTTGGAATTATCTCTTTGGACACCTTCACCATCATTGGGACAAACATCCTTACCATCATTCTCACGATGATTCTTACGATCATCTCGCTCATTATTCCTTCCATCATTCAGTCATCTAGTCAATGATTCCATGACCATTTTCACTCAGGAAGTCAACTATCCTTGGGACATTCATTTCACAATATCGAAGCTTGTTTCCATAACCATTTCCTGTTGGTGTACCTGGTTAGCGTAGGATCGGGAATAAATAAGTGGGTTTTTCAGGCCCATGGAAAATTGAAGAGGCGGGTTGTCAGGCCCGTGAGAAATTCTCTGAGCGAGAGAATTATTGGGAATTGATTTCCTGAAGGTGCTAAACTGTAGCTATAGTTCTCTGAGACTTCCTGTTTGGCCTATTGCTGAAGCCCTGGAAGGGAAGTGGGGCAGCCGAGGGAATATTGAACAGAGAAGGGGCACACTCCCTTGGGTGGGATAGGCATGTGGGGAATGAGAGGTTGTAGGTTGTTAGTTGAGTGAGCACCTGAGACAGAGTCTTTCCTGTTGTCTATGAGCCTTTAGACTGGTTAGGAATCCCTTTACCCGGGTGGAGTTTAGTCCTAGCTTGGGGGTGACTCACTGTTGAGAGTGATGAACAGTGTAGGCTAAGGCTGGGAGGTTCGTGGATGGTCTGTATGCAGTTGGTGATAATATTTCCAAGATAAGTATCAATCATGTGATAAATTTACATGTTGCATTGTTATTTACGTGCTTATGTTACAGTTTATCATATGTGTGATTATAATTGTCTGTATGTTCATGGGTATTTCCTTGTATATGTTGTATGTTTGTGTTTACTGTTATTTTAGTATGAAATCGTATATTTACAGAACGTAATTGTTTGTTTACGTTATATGTAAATCTTCTGCAAGAGTGTTGTATGTATATGTTATAACTGCATGCAGTTCGAAGAGAAAATTTATATGACATAACTCAGTTGAATATTGGGTATGTTATAGTATGTTCCGCAGTGAGAGAACAAAAGTGTTCCCTCGTGTAGCCTGGACGTTGTAGGCTAGGAATGTTACAAAGACGTTTTCAGAGCTAAGTAAAGTGTCTGAGGAGTGGCATGCCCGACTGTTGTGAGGCCGGGGATGTTATAGTATGGTATCAAAGCTTCAATTCCAACATTGATCCTGGATGGGCTAGAAAGGTTCAGTTGAAGCAAATATTCACAAGAGATTAATTTTGAAGTGATCAAATTTCAAGTCACAGAGCGTCCATGGAAAATGTTGGCGTGCAGGTGTGCACGGTAAATTGTGGCGCCGCATGGAAGAATATTGTGTGCATATGCGCACGTTGAATTTAGCATTTGCGTAGTGCGCACACACATAGTAATGTGCACGTGGTGTGCACATCATTACAAAACATAGAGGAGTTGGTTGGTGCATGAATAGTATGAGTATAATTTGTCTCGCGACAGTGTATTCGATGGTGCGTGCAAATTATTGTGTGTGGTGAGGCATATTGAACTTGGACATGGTGCAATGCATAGGGAGAAATACATGTGGAATATCAGTGCGCATCACCAAAACTGTGCACAGTGGATATTGGCGCACAATGCAAAAGTAGTGCGCACAAGTTATTGGCGCGACTAAGAAGAAATGCACTGGGGATATAGGTGTGTGGAAGCACGATTTACCTTGTAGTGTTGCTAGGCACGATAAATATGGGTGTACAGGTTGAATTTTTGTGCACGCGAAGTCGTTTGGAAGGCGATGAGTTTGAGTTAATAGAAAATGTGCATGATATTAGAGGAAAAAGAAACACACAACCGCATCGGAGAATTATTTAAAATGAATTTAGATTTGGTTGTGAAGAAATAAATATAATCTAAATTGTTAAGCTAAGAGCATTTCAGGGAAGAATTCTGAGCTTTATATTCCTCCGTTTCAGATATATGGAAGTGAAATATAATCTTACAACAAAATCATACTATGAAAGAAAACAAGACTCATAACACCACCAGTTAGAATCTTGTAATAAACAGTCCAAAGTCCACTTCTGCATTTATATAATCATATTAATCCCAAAATTGCAAAAAAGGGAATAATAACAGTTATCATATTGTAAAAGGACCATTTAAGAACAACCTTATCATCTCTGGAGTCCCTTACCTCTGCTACCCCCTTGTTCCAAAATTCTTTGAAATATACCTAATTTTAGTTGAGGACTCATTTCAGCTTAACAATCTCCTCCTTTAAAGAATCTAACCAGACCGATTGATTCTCTCCAACACTTTCAGTCATTTCAGCTATGGTTTCCTTCTTCTATTGCTTGCTCCTTTTCTTCTTAGCAGCTGGCATGTTGATGACTAAATTCTTCATAGTGGGATTCAGCCTGACTTCCAACTGCAAGTCTATAGCCGGATCTGTGTGGAATTTAGTCGCTAGAATGTGAGCAAGTACCCTTTCCTCCTTATTCGTAGGAAAGTCTAGCATGTTACCCGAATAAATAGTCTCACTGGATTTAGCCTTGTCCATGTACCTCAGTTTGTGGATACCGAAATGATTTTACAGAGAGAAGAAAGTTGAGAAATTTGCAGATTACTCTGTTTATGGATAAACTGATGTCTCCATACTTAAGGATTGGTAGTTATAGAATCCCAATTATGAAGCACAGATAGACTACATACAAGTGTGTTGGGTTTCCATGCTCGGCTAATCCATTTCAAATGATTATCTTTTAAGTTCGTTATATGGCAATATCCAACTGACGTCATACAACTGTGAAGTACTGAACGAGTGAAACGGGGTGATCTGACTAGCCGTCGTCATTCCACGAGTGGTGGTTTTAACATTTTGAAACATGTGATATCACGTCTTGGTGAAAGTGGTTTATGAAAACCGCCTTTTACCCAGATTTATTTCTGAAGACACCGCACGTCTATGTTCTTAAGACTTGGGTCTTATCTAGAATTGTCATGGTGATAACACCAGGAAATTAGGAGAGATAATTCTGATGTATATATTGAACCAAAATGGTTCATATTTTTCATGAATTGTTGAATTGTTAACCTGATAAGTTTCAATGGTTGCACGTTTTGCAAAATTAACAACAACTAGATCAGATCAGATCAATGCAAAGTCCATAGGAATGGAAGAGGCACAAGGGAATTACAGTCAGCCAGATGAGAGCAGAGGGATGGATGTCCATTTGGGCATTGAAGGAACAAACTCCAATGGACATGGAGAAGAAAGGAATGAAAACATGAATATGGCAGAGACCATTAAAAAATTGCAGAAGGATGTCCAAATTCATAAGGCTGATAATGAAAGGCTTATGAGAGCCAAGGAGAAACAGGATGACTTCAACATAAAGTTATTGGAGGGCTTGAACAAAATAGAAAAGAAATTGATTAAGGAGAGTGGCTCAAGAAAATCTGGAAGTCACAAGCCTTCAGATTAGAAAAGAAAAGTAAGAAGTGTTAGCAGACACCACCATCATTCCCCAAGGCATTCCAATAAGAGAACATTGAGCATCTTAATTCCATCCCCTGTCAAAAGGAATAAGAGGTCTGGGGTGGATGAGCTACGAGGAGAAATGAACAAAATCAAACCTCCTACATTTGATGGTGAGCAAAAGAAGGATGAAGATGCAAAAACATGGTTGTTGGGCATGAGAAAGTATTTTCATTTGCATAATTATTATTCTCATGCAGAGGGTAGAATTGTTATCTATAAAGTCAAGGGAAAGGCCTCCATGTGGTGGGATTAGCTTGTGCAGGTGCAACACATTAAAGAGAAAAGTGTTACTTGGAGGGAATTCAAGAAGTGTTTTGAGAAGAAATACTTGACTAAGAGATACTATGACAAGAAAATGAAAGAGTTCTTTGAACACAATCTTGGAAGTATGACCATAGATAAATATGAGAGAAGGTTTCTAGAACTGCTGAAGTATGTCACATTCATCAAGGATGAGACTGTCAAAATTGAAAGGTATTTGAGTGGATTGACATCATTCGTCAGTGACAAAATATAGTATGATGAACCCAAGACATTGGAAGAGACCATAAGGCGAGCTAAATGCCTATATGATCAACATAAAGCGAGGCCAACTTTCCAAAAGGCTTGGTAAGACAAAAAGAAATTCAAGATGGATCGGAGGAAGAAGGGAGCTAAGCCACCATTCTTCAGAAATAATCCACAGGGACAAAAAATGCCTAAAGAACCTAGAATGATTGACATAGGGAGTCAAGGTCCAAGACAACTACCTATTCAATGTTGGGGTTGTAAAGGAGATCATAGGTTCAGAGATTGTCCTCACATAAGTGAAAAAGGAAGGGATGTTTACAATGTACATCAAGCTGAAACAATGGAGGACATGGGCAGATATGTGCCAAGGATCTATGCAGCCTTGGAAAACAAGCAAGAAGAGTATCAATCCCACATTATTGAAGTGGAAGGTATGATCAACAACCAAACCATTGCTATTTTAATTGATTCAGGAGATAGTCATAGTTATATAGACCCAAAGATGGTGGAAAGTTTGCATTTGCCAAGAAGCAAGAATGGGAAATCCTGGTTGGTGCAGTTGGCTACAGGAGCCAAAAGAAAAGTTAATGAGATGGTTAAGTCATGCCTCATGGACATGAATGGAATGAACACCAAGGCAGATTTGAACATCTTGTCTTTAGGTTCCTATGATTTTCTAATTGGGATGGATTGGTTGGACCAACATCATGCTCTCCTGGACTGTCATAACAAAGAATTTACTTGCTTGGATGAGGAAGGGAAACTAAGGAAAGTGCAAGGAATTCGCAGAGAAGTAACCATTAGAGAAATTTCAGCATTGCATATGAAGAAATGTTACATAAAAGGATGTCAAATAGTTGCAACTCATATAGAAGAGACACCTAAAGATAAGGAGCCAAATTTGGAAGATTATGTAGTCCTAGAAGAATTTGAAGTTGTGTTCAAGGAAGTACCACGACTACCCCCAAAAAGAGACATTGATTTCTTTATAAATCTAATGCCTGGAGCAGCTCCAGTGTCAAAGACTCCTTATAGAATGAGTACACCAGAATTGAAGGAGTTGCGAATGAAGCTTGAAGAACTTCTGAAGAAGGGGTATATATGCCCAAGTGTGTCACCTTGGGGTGCCCCAATCTTGTTTGTGAAAAATAAAGATGGAACATTAAGATTGTGCATTGACTCCAGACAGTTGAATAAATTCATTGTTAAGAACAAGTATCCTCTGCCAAGGATTGATGATCTCTTTGATCAATTGAAGGATGCAAAGATATTTTCAAAGATAGATCTCAGACTAAGATACCATCAGGTAAGAATTAAAGAAGAAGATATCAGCAAGACCACATTCAAGACAAGGTATGGTCATTATGAGTTCACAGTGGTGCCATTTGGGTTGTCAAATGCACTAGTTGTTTTCATGTTCTTAATGAGTGGTGTTTTCCGAGGATATTTAGACAAGTTTGTCATTATCTTTTTGGATGACATTCTTATATATTCTAAGTCAGAGGAAGAGAATGGATATCATTTGAGGATGGTGTTGCAAGTATTAAGGGAGCATCAATTGTATGCCAAATTGAGCAAGTGCTCATTTTATTAGAAACAAATTCATTATTTGGGACATATCATTTCAAAGGATGGGATATCAATGGATCCTAAGAAGATAGAAACCATTAGAGAATGGTCAGCACCGAAGAATGTGACAGAGGTAAGATCATTCATGGGTCTTGCAGGCTACTACAGAAGATTTATTGAAGGATTCTCAAAGATTGCACACCCAATCACTTCCTTCCAAAGAAGGGGGGTGAAGTTTCAGTGGACACTGGTTTGTGAAAAGAGTTTCCAACACTTGAAACAATTATTGAGAAGTGCTCCAATATTAAGGATTGCAGACCCAAATGAAGACTTCATTGTATGCACAAATGCATGTAATGAAGGACTCGGTGGAGTCCTTAGTCAAAATGGGTTTGTCATATGTTATGAATCAAGGAAGTTGAAGGAGCATGAAAGAAATTATGCCACTCATGATTTGGAGTTGGCAGCCATAGTGCATGCCTTGAGGAAATGGAGACACTACCTCATGGGAATGAGGTTTGATCTAAAAGCAAACCACAATGGCCTAAGATATTTTTTGATCAGCCAAATCTAAATGCTAGGCAAAGAAGATGGTTAGAATTTCTAAGTGAATATGACTTTGATATAAATCATATCAAGGGGAAAGAGAATAAAGTGGTTGATGCACTCAGCAGGAGGGTGCATGAAATACATTCTACAACCATTAGCATGTATCAGACTGATATTAAAAGAAAAAATATGGGGGCTGCAAATGCATATCTGCAATACAAAGAATTGGTAGCAAAGCTATAACAGGGTAAGATACCACAAAAGGTGGATAATTATAATTTGGGAATAGATGGAATACTGTTTCACAAGAAAAAAAAATTGTTCCAAATGTCCAAGACTTGAAACGTATGATTTCGCATGAAATTCATAATGTCCCTTATGCAGGGCACCCTGGATATCAAAAAACCATGGCAGCGATCAAGAGCCATTACTTTTGGTCAGGTATGAAGAGAGAGATCACTGAATACATTGCTAGATGTATATAATGTCAGAAAGTTAAAGTTGAGCATAGGCATCCAACAGGGTTGCTGCAACCTTTTCCCATTCCCGAATGGAAGTGGGAAGTGGTGACATTGGATTTTATTACGAGATTGCCCAGAACAGGCAAGTTACATGATTCGATCATGGTAGTGGTGGACAAGCTTACAAAATCTACCCATTTTATTCCATTGAAAACTACTCACAAGGAAGCAGATGTTGTTGATATTTTCATGAAGGAAGTGGCACGATTGCATGGAATTCCTAAAAAAATTGTATCCGACAAAGACCCGAAATTCACCTCGAATTTCTAGAAAGTATTGTTCAAAGGATTCGGAACGAAATTGACCTTTAGTAAAGCTTATCATCATGAGTCTGATGGATAGACAGAGACGGTGAATAGAGTGATAGAAGACATATTGATAATGTATGTGATGGACAAACCATCGAAATGGGAAGACTACTCGCACTTCGTATAATTCGCTTACAACAATGGGTATCAATCATCGTTGAAGATGAGCCCATTTGAAGCACTTTATAGAAGAAAGTGAAATACTCTAGTGATATGGGATAATCTAGCTGATAGGACAATAGTTGGGCCAGAGTTTCTCAAGGAGATGGAGGACCAAATGATAAAAATTTAGCATAATTTAAAAGCTGCCCAAGACAAGCAAAAAATTTATGCCGATAAGAACAGAACCCACAGAGAGTTCAAAGTGGGTGATCATGTTTTCTGAAGGTGAAAGATAACAGGAGTTCTGTGAAGTTGGGAAGCTGCGCCAAGTTGGCAGCCAAATTTTGTGGGCCATTTGAAATCCTAGAGAGGATTGGCCCAGTTTCTTCTATGATTGCATTTCCTACATCCATGTCTGTTCATAATGTATTCCATGTATCATTGCTAAAGAAATATATACCTGATGCTTATCATGTTATTGATTGGAATGTGATTCAGGTGGAGCAAGAAGATGCTTTTCAAGTACGTCCGGTGCACATTATGGACCGGAAAATCAAACATCTTCGAAATCGAGCCATAAGTCTGGTAAAGGTCCAATGGACCTGGTATGGTCCTGAGGATGCTACTTGGGAGCATGAGGATGCAATGCAGACAAAATACCTGCATCTTTTTGAGGAATTTTGAAATTTTTGTTGTATATGGGTATATGATCCATTGAGGACATTGCATAAACATGGGGAGGGGATTGTAATATCCCTCGGCCGAAACTAATTGTAAACGTAATGTAAGTGTACTTAAGCTGGTGAGTTGTTTTGACATCATTTTTGTAATGCACCTTTCATGGCATAGTGCATGCATGTATTGCGTAGTAAAATGATGTAGTGTGCACATAACCAGATACCGCGTGCAGTAAATAAAGTGTGCGCAGTATGGGGGTCAGCGAACCTCATGTATATGATATGTATTATAGGCTGGTGAGCTAGTTATGATAAACTGTGATGCTTATGTTTTGGAATTAGACTAGTGCGCCTAGATGTTAAAGGCCAGTGTGCCTATTTTGTATATGTCTCATGATTAATATAAAATACATCACTGCATGCAGACCCACCATGATAAAAGAGATGGAGGACTAAACTTCACCAGTTAGGGAAAGGGAGGGCCAAACGTTAAGGGAAAGGGCTAAGCTAGAGAGCTTAAGCCAAAAAAGAATATTATATTAATATTTCTTAAAGCATAAAGTATGGGTAACTATTTTATCCTAAGTTCTAAAGTTGGGGACAAGTGGACCAAAGTAGCTTCCAACATGACAAGTGTGAAGTTGGGGACATGCATACATATCGTGGGGACTTAGCTCTTTGGACACCTTCAACATCATTGGGATGAACATCCTTACCATCATTCTCACGATGATTCTTATGATCATCTCGCCCATGATTCCTTCCATCATTCAGTCATCTAGTCAATGATTCCATGGTAATTTTCACTCAAGCAGTCAATTATCCTTGGGACATTCATTTCATAGTATCGGAGTCTGTTTCCATGACCATTTCCTGTTGGTGTACCTGGTTAGCTTGGGAGCGGGATTGGAGAAGCGGGTTTTCAGGTCCGTGGGAAATTGAAGAGGTGGGTTGTCGGGCCCGTGAGAAATTCTTTGAGTGAGAGAATTGTTGGGAATTGATTTCCTGAAGGTGCTAAACTACAACTATAGTTCTTTGAGACTTACTGTCTGGCCTGTTGTTGAAGCCCTGGAAGGGAAGTGGGGCAGCCGAGGGACTGTTGAGCAGAGAAGGGGCACACTTCCTTGGGTGGGGCAGGCATGTGGGGAATGAGAGGTTGTAGGTTGTTATTTGAGTGAGCACCTGAGACAGATTATTTCCTGTTGTCTATGAGCCTTTATCTTGGTTAGAAATCCCTTTACCCGGGTGGATTTTAGTCCCAGCTCAGGGGTGACTCACTGTTGAGAGTGATGAATAGTGTATTCTAAGGCTGGAAGGTTCGTGGACGGTCTGTACATAGTTGGTGACAATATTTCCAAGATAAGTACCAATCGTGTAATAAATTTACATGTTGCATTGTTATTTACGTGATTATGTTACAGTTTATCATATGTGTGATTATAACTGTCTGTATGTTCATCAATATTTCCCTGTATATATTGCATGTTTGTGTTTATTGTTATTTCAGTATGAAATCATATATTTACAGAACATAATTTTTTGTTTATGTTATATGTAAATCTTCCACAAGAGTGTTGTATGTATATGTTATAATTGCATGCAGTTCGAAGAGAAAATTTATATGGCATAGCTCAGTTGAATACTAGGTATGTTACAATATGTTCCACAATGAGAGAACAAAAGTGTTCCCTCATGTAGCCTGGCCTTTGTAGGCTAGGAATGTTACAAAGATGTTTTCAGAGATAATTAAAGTGTTTGAGGAGTGGCATGCCCTGCCGGTGTGAGGTCGGGGATGTTACAATTATCATAATGGATTATAATTACATAGGAAATGGCTCAAACATTGCTAATGGATTCCAAATTGACAGATATATTTTGGGCACATACAGTGCATACATCAGTTCACATTCAAAATAGATTAATGCTCATAAACAACAATGAAAAAACTCCCTACGAACTATGGAAAGGAAGCACAAACAACAACCTCTACATCAAGGTAACTCAAGGTAATATTTTATTAATTGAAATTTATGTTGATAATATTATTTTGGAAGTACTAATGACAGGTTAAGCCAAAAATTTGCAAAGGATATGCAGAATGAATTTGAAATGTCATTACTTGGAGGACTATCCTTCTTTTTGGGTCTTCATATATGTCAAATAAACCAAGGATTTTTTATTTATGAAACTAAGTATATCAAAGAAATAATAAAGAGGTTCGGAATGGAAGATTGCAAACTAGTTACCACTCCTATGCAAACCATTTGCAAGTTAAGAAAAATGATGGTTCGAAGTCTATAGATCAGAGGCAATACAGGTCAATGATTGGCAGCCTACTATATGTGACAACATCCAGACCATATGTAATGCAAGAAGTTGGACAGGTGGCACTATTTCAATCAGCACCAAAGGAATCACATGTATTAGCAGTGAAGAGGATTTTTAGATATCTCAAAGGAACACAAGAGTTTGGATTATGGTATCCAAAAGGAAAGGATCTATCACTTATTGCCTACACAAATGTAGATTGGGCAGGTTGTATTGATGACCGACGAAGCACCAGTGAAGCATCATTATAATTGCAACAACATCATGTTGTACGCAGG